>JACEFZ010010096.1:562500-585988 GCA_014155875.1 Cepaea nemoralis
ACTTGTTTGTCAACTTCTGCGCTTGCTCTGGGATTAAAATCTGCCAACAACAAGTCAAGATATTGTTTATAATCGTTATCAGTGTCTTCTTTCTCGTGTACAGTGGGTGAATGCACTTCCCAGCTCCTCTTTACGAATCTTGACCAGGGTACGGATCCTATGTCTTGATGTTGTTTTGTGGTTTCGATAAAGTTTTCGGTTAAATCAGAGAATGGGCTGAAATTGCCGATGGCGTCAAAGTTTCGTTTTTCTGGTAGTTCTTTACTGAGATTAGATATATTCTCTTCTGAGCGTCCATTTGGTGGAGCGGACCCATGTAAACGAAGGTCAGCTTCTGGCTCCACCTGGACAAAAGTGGTGTAAAAAGGCGCCCTTTTATCTAACGGATGTGACGTAAGACTTCTATTTAGACTGCGCATATTATCAATTCTATACACTGAATCCAGATACAGTTTTTCGTAATCAGCCTCTTCATCTTCCAAAGACTTATGTCCCACGTTTTCAAAAATATCCGGATCTCGTTTGTTTGGAAATGGAAGCTGATCATCTGACTTGAAACTAGTGGAGGGATTTATGTCAGAATTTCTTATACCATCAACAAAATGGCTCCCACCTGGCGGAAACTTCCGATTCGTCAATAAACGGAAATATAATTCATTAAGCCTACTTAAGGCTTTATTTGAATCTAAGCGATTCTGGCCGATATAATTTTGACGTAAACCGTTCATGGCACTTGAAGAAATTGAATCAAAAACACGCTTATCATGAATTTCCTCTTGCTGCCGCAATTTCTGGTTAATCTGATCAGTTGGACTGGAAAATATCAAATCGTTGCTCCGTTTCTCAGGAAAGCTAAGTTTTGATTTACTGTTTCTAGGAAGCTTTCTGTTTTCATAATTCATGTTTAACCTCCACCGAATTCGTGGTGGTGTGAATTTGTTGAAACTCATTTTTGATGCGACATTTTGTGGATAATCTCCTTTTACCTTACTACCAGTTTCGGCTGAATATTTATTTGGCAGAAAGTTTGTAAACAACGCTGGCAATGATCCTGTGGAATGCGATTGGACATGTTTTTTATCCAAGAAATTCTGTCGTATACCACCCAAGGCTCCATTACTTATGGCGTCTAATCTTTTTTCTGGAAAATTGCCACCTCCATCGGTAGAACCCTTTATGTAATCCATGTCATTATTTTCTGTAAAATGCTGCCTCATGGCGTTGATTGTCCATTTGTTTACAGAATCAAAGTTGTTAGCTGAGTCTGGGTTTCGCCATGTCTCACCGACGTGCGAATTCGATGCTGAATCAGTACCGCTGCCGTACCGATAGTTCATATCGCTATTCTGAAAACTGTAACTAGACTGCAAGTTATCGCGGTCATTGTCATGTGTATCTAACCTGATTATCGGGGTTATATCTGGGTTTAAATAAACTCCTACTGGGTAAAAATCCACATTTCTACTAAAATCGCTTTCTTTTGAAAAGAGACCAGCATATCTTTTGCCTACATGATTTTGTTTCATTCCCGTCAGTACCCCTTCTCCTATTGGATCAAAGTTCCTCTTAATAATTTGAACAGGGTGAATGTCTGGAAGATAGCCTGTGTGCGGGAAATTGAAACCATGCATACCTAATTGTTTTTGTGACCAACGAAGCACTCGATCATCCTTTCCAGCATCAAACTGATGTTTAGCTACTTGATTTCGATCAAAGATGTCTAGAATTCTTATTAACGACAGCCAGACCGAAGGTTCATGCTGAAGTCTTTGAAGCAATGATGGAACATTATTTACTCCAATTGTCTCAAACTGAGGTTTATCAAGCTGATATTCTCCTGAAACAACAAGCTCCGGAGACGTGTCCACGGGCCTTTCGGAAAGAATTCTTAATTGTAAGTTAGCAAACTTTTTTAATGCTAAGGAGTCAAAAGATGGGTTGATCAAGTATGGCCTCTCAGCTTTCACCAGTGGAGTAGGTTCGAGCATCGATCTCGCATCTGCTGTGTCAGACGCTGACTGTGGAATATCATGAACCTCTTCATTGCCATTACCAAAATGAAACCCACGCTTTCTTCTATTGTGTCCAACAACTCTATCAACGCCTGTGTTGGATTCCGGAATGTAGCGTTTTCTATTGATATACATCCGTCTTCCAAAAGTCTTGGGGAAAGTATCGTCTTGAGATGATCCGGAGAAGCTACTTTTAGGATTCAATACATTCTCCTGATCCCGTGGACCAATTACATTCAATTGGCGCTTGTCTTCGGTTCTTCCTGCTTTATTTAGTCCAGTGTTATCTGTATCTTTTATAAGTTTTCTGGCATTAACATGATTTGTCCCGTGCCGCCCGCCCTCGCATTGAGTATTATCTCCACAAAGTCTCAAGCTCAAATAATTAAGAGACGATATCTTGTTTTCTTTTGTTTCATTTATCAATAATGAACTCCCAATTACACTCTTGAAACTGTTCTGTAATTTAACATAATTAACATCTGCTTGTGGTAAATTGTTGTTGTTTGCTTCGTTGTCAGAAAGACGATGCTCGATTTTGGCTGTTTCCGGCAATCTTTGACCGTTAAATTTATGTTCGGATCTTTTCTTCGAGGGATATAGCCGAAATCTCCGCGATATGTGGACATTTGAAGAAATTAAAACCTGCTCCTCGTCGGCAGAAGAAGTTGTCGCGACGGACGTTGCGACAATTTTGTTGTCCAATCGATGTAATTTCTGTTTGCGTCTTGTCACGGAGGACATATTATCTGTGACACGTGATGAATTTGAGCTCCGAGAAAATGTCCCGGAAACGTAGGCGGGCTGTTTAACGGGCTCGTTCTGCAGCGGAACTCCACTCCGGCCTTTGGAGAACGTTGAAACAACATCAGGAGCTTCCTGCATTCCCTGAGAAAGAAGAAAGAGGAAGAAAATAAGTCAGAGAAATTTAAGTTTTACAGATCCGTAAAATAAATTAACGCAATAAGAAGGATAAATGTTACCAGAAAAGCTTTCTTAGAATGACTCCAGTTAAGAAGAAGAAACATTTTGAAACATTCACAATTTTAACATGAAAGCAAATTGACTGATAAACTGCATCATGTGTTTGAAACTAAAATAATTCATTCATTCATCATGTGCCATATCGATAAACGTGGGCGGTCATGTTTCATCATCTCACACGATCACCAGAGTCGTGGATCAGCTCTATGTTTTTGTCTCGGCAATGCCATGTAGTTGCCTTCCAGATATTTACCTATCTGCTTTCCAATTTTTCACCTCAATATTGCCAGTTTTTCACCAAGTTATCCAGTTTATTTCTTTTCATAACGCGCTCACAAAAATTGTGATTGTCTGCGTCTAAATTTTCTAATCATTTACGGTTTTGATTTGTTTCTTTGTAGGGCGTGGTCATTGGTTTTTCTGTCTGTCAATGGTATTTGCATTTTTCTCAGAAACCACATTTCACTGCCGTTAGATGTTTTTCAGCCTGTCTGCTCATTGTCCACGCTTCACATCCATACAAAAATCCAGTTCCTGTGCAGCACTTCAACACTCTTTTTCTCGTTGCAGTTGACATATTTTTATTGGTCAGTATGTTTTCCATCTTGCAAAAGGCTACCTTCGCTTTGGCGATTATTGTTCTAATCTCTTCAAGGCATCTCCCATCAGATGTTATGACGGTAAGATAATTTTACCCATTCACTTATTTAAGAATATTCCTATTTATCCATATATTACATTATGGTATTTCTTTCTTCTGACTGACGGCCACTGAGTAATAAATTAACATGATACGAAAAATAAATGTTACAAAAAACATTCTTAGAATGCCTCGAATTAAGTAGAACAAAACTATTGATATCATTGCAAATTTGATCATAAAAGGAAATTGTTCATCAGTCAATTAATCTGGTGCCATCTCCACAATGAAAGTTGACTGCAATGGATCTCCAGCACTGTCTTGTACAAGTATTCAACTTGCATGGGGACATCCTGTTTCACCCTTACCCTAGCAGGCTAGGTATCCATTCTCACTACCGAAGAGATCAGGGACCATGTGATATCAGTTAATACCAACGTTTCTGGGAAACACTCCTAGCCCAGTGAATCAACGCAATTTGACAGTCCCGCATACACGGTTTTGTTTTGTTATTTTATGTTTCGTGTGGAATGGCTATCCTCGCTTCAGAAGTCACAGACTGTGAGAATTGTATAGATATTTTGCCCTGGCCATGTGGGAGTGCGGGGGAATGAACAGGCTGATAGACTGTCAGGAAATGCACCTCTTGGTGGTAGATTACTTATGGACAAGGGAGAGGTGGTCGAGCGCCTGTGGTACCAGGTGGAAAAGGCGGGGAACAGGCTGAGAAGCCGTATGTCAAAAAAAAAAATGAGATGACGGGAGATCGGCAGGGGTTCTGGAAGAATCTCAAAACTGAGAGGAAACACCAGGAGAACTTTCAATCAGATAGCGGTGGGAAAGATTAGTAGTCTGACTCTTCGCTGGCTGTTGAACGAGGGGACGAAGCGCGCATGGGAATGTCCTGAGTGCAGTGATTTCGGTTCTTAGCTCAACTCAACTAAACTCATGTATATTTTTGCGCTCGCTCGGTCTCTTTGAACTGGAAATATTTTGCGCGTGGATTTCTTATAGGACTTGCTTATTGGTTTCTCTGTCTGTCCGTGTTATTCTTGTTTGCCCTTGGTCAGTATCACTCCGGCTGCGATGAATGGATAAGAGCACTCGCTTTGACACGTCTAATGCCAAGGTAGCCGGGTTCAACCCCTACACTGATCAACTGGACTAACATGTTGACTTTTCACCCTTGTCTTTAGGACGTAAATCACAAGTACCTCAGAAGTCAGAGTGGGTTCGCTTGATGATGATAGACACTGGCAATATGGAAAGCTAACCCTCACGCAATAGTCAGTCAAGTGCTCTAGAAGTAGTAGCACGTGTATGGACTACGCTTGAGTTCAAAGCACGCGAAAGCTATTAAAAAAACACGCTGGCGATCTTTACTTCCAACGAAATTATCTAGTACCCAGGTCAATTTTTTTTTTTTAAAACACGCTGGCGATCTTTACTTCCAACGAAATTATCTAGTACCCAGGTCAATTTTTAAAAAACACGCTGGCGATCTTTACTTCCAACGAAATTATCTAGTACCCAGGTCAATTTTTTTTTTTTAAACATGCTGGCGATCTTTACTTCCAACGAAATTATCTAGTACCCAGGTCAATTTAAAAAAAACACGCTGGCGTTCTTTACTTCCAAAGAAATTATCTAGTACCCAGGTCAATTTTTTTTTAAAACACGCTGGTGATCTTTACTTCCAACGAAATTATCTAGTACCCAGGTCAATTTTTAAAAAACACGCTGGCGTTCTTTACTTCCAAAGAAATTATCTACTACCCAGGTCAATTAAAAGAAAACAACGGTGGCGATCTTTACTTCCAACGAAATTATCTAGTACCCAGGTCAATTTAAAAAAAACACACACTGGTGATCTTTACTTCCAACGACATTATCTAGTACCCAGGTCAATTTTTAAAAAAACACGCTGGCGTTCTTTACTTCCAAAGAAATTATCTACTACCCAGGTCAATTAAAAGAAAAAAACGGTGGCGATCTTTACTTCCAACGAAATTATCTAGTACCCAGGTCAATTAAAAAAAAAAAACACGCTGGCGATCTTTACTTCCAACGAAATTATCTAGTACCCAGGTCAATTTTTTTTAAAATACGCTGGCGATCTTTACTTCCAACAAAATTATCTAGTACCCAGGTCAATTAAAAAAAAAAACACGCTGGCGATCTTTACTTCCAACGAAATTATCTAGTACCCAGGTCAATTTTTTTTTAAAAACACGCTGGTGATCTTTACTTCCAACGAAATTATCTAGTACCCAGGCCAATTTAAAAAAAACACGCTGGCGATCTTTACTTCCAACGAAATTATCTAGTACGCAGGTCAATTTTTAAAAAAACACGCTGGCGATCTTTACTTCCAACGAAATTATCTAGTACCCAGGTCAATTTTTTTTTGTAACACGCTGGTGATCTTTACTTCCAACGAAATTATCTAGTACCCAGGTCAATTTTAAAAAACACGCTGGCGTTCTTTACTTCCAAAGAAATTATCTACTACCCAGGTCAATTAAAAGAAAAAAACGGTGGCGATCTTTACTTCCAACGAAATTATCTAGTACACAGGTCAATTAAAAAAAAAATACACGCTGGCGATCTTTACTTCCAACGAAATTATCTAGTACCCAGGTCAATTTTTTTTAAAAACACGCTGGCGATCTTTACTTTTAACGAAATTATCTAGTACCCAGGTCAATTTTTAAAAAAAAACACGCTGGCGATCTTTACTTCCAACGAAATTATCTAGTACCCAGGTCAATTTTTTTTTAAAAACACGCTGGTGATCTTTACTTCCAACGAAATTATCTAGTACCCAGGTCAATTTTTTTTAAAACACGCTGGCGATCTTTACTTCCAACGAAATTATCTAGTACCCAGGTCAATTTTTTTTTTAAAACACGCTGGCGATCTTTACTTCCAACGAAATTATCTAGTACCCAGGTCAATTTAAAAAAAAAAAACACGCTGGCGATCTTTACTTCCAACGAAATTATCTAGTACCCAGGTCAATTTAAAAAAAAAACACGCTGCCGATCTTTACTTCCAACGAAATTATCTAGTACCCAGGTCAATTTAAAAAAAACAAACACGCTGGCGATCTTTACTTCCAACGAAATTATCTAGTACCCAGGTCAATTTAAAAAAAAAAAAAATAGAATTCGTCTCAGCTGGGATTCGGACACACGGCATCTGGACCTTCAAGTAACCTGTCAACATATTTTCGAAAGAGACAGAATTGCATTACGCAAAATGAAACACAACAACCCATCCAACAGACGCAACAATCTCGGAACAGTAATAACATCTGACGGGAGATGCCTTGAAGAGATTAGAAGAAGAATCGCTATAGCAAAGGTAGGCTTTTGTAAGATGGAAAACATATTGACCAATAAAAAGATGTCAAATGCTACACGACAAAAGAGTGTTGAACGTGCTACATAGCACCTGTGACTTTTATATGGATGTAAAGTGTGAACAGTGTGAAGACAAGCTGAAAAAAAACATCTAGTGGAAGTTGAAATATGGTTTCTGGAGAAAATGCAAAGAATACCATGTACAGACAGAAAAACCAATGAGCAGGTCCTTCAAGATGCAACTGAAAACCATAAACTGCTTAGTCTGATTAGAGAAATTAGGCGCGACAGTTAAGGGTTTTTGGTCACGTTATGAGAAGAAATAACTGTAGAACTTGGTGACAATTGACAAGATTAAGGGGAAACGAACAAGGGGAAGGCAGAGAAGTAAATATCTAGATGGCATTGCCATATGGTATGGTCGAGGCAAAACCACGGAGCTGATCCATGACTCCAGTGATAGTGTGAGATGGCGAAACATGACCGCCCACGTTTATCGACAAGGCACATGATGATGCTGAACCAACAGATAAGAAAAGAAACGAAAGAAAAGAACCAGGTTTTCCGCGATCAAATCCCCCACCCCCATCCCCGACATAACTCGGACAATTATGAACGCAGTAAAGTTATTTTTACTGGGCGTATGAATGACGACAGAAGCCAGAAAATAAATCCGTAAAAATAGTTTTCCATTCTGTTCTCCTTTGCAGAAATTAGTTTTAATGAGACACTGTGCCAGGATTTTTAACAAAAACATATTTTTGGAGCCAATTTTGTTTGGACGTGAGAATGGAGAAAAACGGTCAAAGAATGGGGTGCCAAAAAACGCTCTTATTGTCGGCTTTGCAAGATATAGGAGTAATTAAGTTAAACCCCTCATGTTCTTACATTTATTCAAGATATAGAAATAGGGCAGGAATGTAAGAACCAGAGAAGAAGAAAAAAAGACACAAACAGACACATATACAGAACCGAGTGAGTGAAGCGGGTCGACAGACAGACAGACAGACAGACAGACAGACAGGTAGGTAGATAGATAGATAGATAGATAGATAGATAGATAGATAGATAGATAGATAGATAGATAGATAGATAGATAGATAGATAGATAGATAGATAGATGGGTGGATGGATGGATAGAGATGATAGATAGGTAGATAGATAGATAGACAGACAGACAGACAGACAGACAGACAGACAGACAGACAGATAGACAGATAGACAGATAGATAGATAGATAGATAAATAGATAGATAGATAGATAGATAGATAGATAGATAGATAGATAGATAGATAGATAGATAGATAGATAGATAGATAGATAGATAGATAGATAGTGTAAATTATCAAACACATCTTGCGATCATGTGTAAATTATCTCTCGCATCATGCCATCATGTGTAAATTATCTCTCACATCATGCCATCATGTGTAAATTATCTCTCACATCATGCGATCATATGTAAATTATCTATCACATCTCTCTACGTCTGAAGATCTCCGACGGCATAGATCAATTCATGTGTTGACTCCTGTCCGTGTCATGACACAAAACGTTCCAGAATGTTTGTGTATCGCCGTCTTCCTCTATCTCTCTTTTCACAAATATGTTCGGTTGTCACAACATGCTCCATGTTTTGTCTTCTCAAAAATGATGACTGCCTCTCTCTGATGTTTGTGATAAGTTGTCTTTGCGACTTAGCCTCCTTAAAAATTTCCAGATTGCTCATTTAGGCTGCCAATTAATTTTCAGTATTAATCTATAAGACCACATCCCCAAGGCTTTCAGACATTCTTTTTTCGCTAGTTTACTAATTGTCGAGGATTCGCAGCCACGTGTTAAAACTCATCCTATGTGACACCCAAGAATTCTTTTTCTAACTTCCAATGACAAAGTCTTATTGGATAACATGCTCCTCATTTGATAGAATGCGGTTTCTGCTTGTCCTATTTTTATAAATATTTTTTCTCTGTGATGCATCTTCCATCTGATGTGATCCACATGCCTAGATGTTCCAATTTCTGCATGTCTATTTAAATGGGCAAAATATTTTATTTTTTTAAATTTTATTTGTAACAACAGCCAATCTTCTTGGAAACTGAGTGCATGTTGGACAGATTTGTTTGTTAACGTTTTCGTACAATGAATTGTTAATATTTCCCTACAACACTAATATGTTAGCGATGAAGAAGCATAAATGTATTGAAAAGCAGAAAAGCATTAAAGTTGAAAGATGGAATTGGACATTCAATCACATATATAAATTATGTGTTGTGATGAAGCGTGCACAGCCATTAGCTTGCCAATTGTGCGGGAGAATAAGAGATTCTGGAGAATAATTGTCGTGGGTCAATATGGATAAAAGAAACTCAGGTACATAAGTATGTCTACACCGGAATTCATTGTAACAACTAGGGGTGTTTATATGAGGTGGGTAATTGAGAGAGAAGGTGAGAGAGAGAGAGAGAGAGAGAGAGAGAGAGAGAGAGAGAGAGAGAGAGAGAGAGAGAGAGAGAGAGAGAGATGGAGGGGGTAGAGAGAGGTAGAGGTAGAGAGAGGGAGGTAGAGAGAGGGGGAGAAGGAAGTAGAGAGAGGGAGGCACGAAGGGAGGGAGAGAGAGGAAGAGAAAGAGGAAGGAGAGGAAGAGAAAGAGAGGAGAGAGATGGAGAGAGGGACAGAGCGAATGAGGGTAAGATGAGGAAGGGAGAGAGGGGGAAGGAAAGAGAGGGGAGCAAGCAAGGGAGACGCGGGGAGAGGGAGGGCGAGAGTGATCTCGGTGTCTATAAATGTGATTACAACACTAGAAGTAGTAGTAGTAGTAGTAGTAGTAGTAGTAGTAGTAGTAGTAGTAGTAGTAGTAGTAGTAGTAGTAGTAGTAGCAATAGCAGCAGCAGTAGTAGTAGTAATAGTAACAGTAATTGTAGTAGTAGTAGTAGTAGTAGTAGTAGTAGTAGTAGTAGTAGTAGTAGTATTAGTAGTTGTAGTAGTAGTAGTAGTAGTAGTAGTAGTAGTAGGTGTAGTAGTAGTAGTAGTAGTTGTTGTTGTTGTTGTTGTTGTTGATGATGTTGTTGTTGTTTCTGTTGTCGTAGAAGGAGGAGGAGCAGGAGGACGAGGAGAAGAAGGAGGAGGAGGAGGAGAAGAAGAAGAAGAAGAAGAAGAAGAAGAAGAAGAAGAAGAAGAAGAAGAAGAAGAAGAAGAAGAAGAAGACTTAAAACACATAAATAACCATCGCCACCTGTTTTAACGACGACTACAAACCAGACCTCACTGACATCACACAGAACTACATTGCTGTTTTCTGGACTCGCGCATGCTTTCATTATCCCTGCGCTGTGTCGGTCAGGTTTCAGGAAGTGGGTCGTGGACTGTTCAGGTTACTTTTCTCGGTTCACACCAAAGATGGCAGAAGACACACACTATTTTCTGGTTCCCAAATTGTTGTGTCTTAGACCACAGTTTAAAGTCAGCGGGTGAAAGATTTGACCACTTTGGTAATAGCTGACGGAGGATATCGTGATCCAGTGCCTTGTCTGCTGGCGTGGGAGATCATGCCTCTCCACAAATTTCTATCTTCGACGGCATGGATGAATTTGTGTGTTGACTCTCTCCCGTTCCATGAAAGACTGTCAAGAATTTTCTCACGATGCCTTTCTCCATTTCTCTTTCCGCAAATCTTTCCGGTTGTCACAACTTGTTCCAGTATTTGTCTTCTCATAATGTGGCCAAAAATGATGTTTGTGATATGTTGTCTTTGGGACTTATGCTCTTTCAAATGTCCAGATTGCTCATATGACTGTCCATTTAATTTTGAGTATTCTTCTATAAAACGACATCTCCGAGGCTCCTAGAGATTTTTTCGCCTGTTTACTAATTGTCCAGGATTCGCAGGAGTATGTGAAAATGTGTTCTATAAAAAAGGACGATATATTAATTGTTAAAGCAGAAGAACAGTGGTACCTCGGGTTACGAGCTTAATTCGTACCAGAACTCGGTTGTAATCCGAAACGTTTGTAACTCGAAACATTGAAATCAAGGAAATAAAGTCAATCAGTTTCAAGATGTAAGAATCGTTCTTTTTTATGAACATCCGGTCGTTTACCTGACAAAACGCAAAGAATACGTGTACTTCACGTATTAAATAAAGAGAAAGAAAAGAACCAAATGAATTAAATGTAAAATAATAAAAAACAAGATTTAGTCTATCTTTATTACCAAGAAAACGATCATGGGAAATTTGTCACTTTCTTTGTTATTCTGAATCATTAGTTTCTGGAGTATCTTGTCGCTGTTTCTTGGCAGCCGACTGGGAATCTTTCTGCACCAAGAAACTATCAAGGGAAATTGTCGCTTCCTTTGCTGAAGAATCTTTCTGAAGTGGACCATCGTTTTATCATTCATCAGGTTTACTGCCCTGTTAGCAACAAGTTTGTTTGGATGATGGTTCACAATGAAGTCGTCGACGTCTGTCCACTTGCTGCAAATTTCTTTAATCCTCGCAGTTGAAAAGGTCACTGACTCCTCATCATCGGACAACTGCTCCTCCTTTAATGTCCTTAGCTGTTCATTCTGAAGATCCACAAGCTCATCTATAGTATTCTTTGCACAGTACGCGATCGTTTGTCTCTAACGTTACACCTTCTCTCTCTCTCTCTCTCTCTCTCTCTCTCTCTCTCTCTCTCTCTCTCTCTCTCTCTCTCTCTCTCTCTCTCTCTCTCTCTCTCTCTCTCTCTCTCGCCTTCGTTCTTAACCCGAGGCACTGTTCGTTATCCGAGACATAAAATTTTCGAAGGTGTTCGTAACCCGAGGTACCATTGTATTTTGGGCTGCTGTTTAGGGAACTTCTTCTTCTTCTTCTTCTTCTTCTTCTTCTTCTTCTTCTTCTTCTTCTTCTTCTTCTTCTTCTTCTTCTTCTTCTTCTTCTTCTTCTTCTTCTTCTTCTTCTTCTATTTCTTCTTCTTCTTCTTCTTCTTCTATTTCTTCTTCTTCTTCTTCTTCAACTACTACTACTACTACTTCTACTACTACTACTACTACTACTACTACTACTACTACTACTACTACTACTACTACTACTACTACTACTACTGCTGCTGCTGCTGCTGCTGCTGCTGCTGCTGCTGCTGTTACTACTACTATTACTACTGATGCTGCTGCCACTACAATTACTACTGCTATTTCCAGCGTTGTCCACCTATCTCCTCCTATTATCTATTTATCTCCTCCTATTCTACCGTTATCTTCACATCATCCCGTTCCTCCTTCTCCGACGCCGTCGTGGTTTCCTTTTTTATCCTCTTCTTCTTTCTATTTTTCCTCCTCCGCCTCCTCCTAAATCTCCTTCTCATCCTCCTCGTTTTTCTTCTTCCTCCTTTGCGTTGTTCTCCTCCTCCTAGCTCTTCCCTCCTCATTATATAAGAGAATACAGCCCTCTCCCCCCCTCTCCCCCCCCCCAAAAAAAAAACCTAGATTACAGTCATATCAGAATGACGATCATTTTGGGTAGAATGTCAGGAGTGTACTAAACACGACGAAAATGTCGTAATCAAGCCAATATATCTAGCCTTGGAAGCCTAGCTTAAAACACGCCATACACATGACGGAAACTGTGGATTATAAACAGACACATCGTCCACCTGGATCTTCACAACAAACTTCCAGCTTGTACACATTAAATGGGTAAGTGCGAAGGCATAATTAATCGTCTTAATCGACTTCCCGTATATACCACGGGTTTATATACAGTAGTTTTCCTCATACAGTCTGTCATCTACTGACTATAGTACGTTGCGGTTTAGAACAGGGCAATCTTGAGCCTAGGGGATTAAGGCCGCCTGGCTAGTGGAAACTGTGTAGGTTATGATTGTCTTGTTTTACCCCCCGACAGAAAAAGAAAAATCCACACCTCACGGAGGATTCGAGCCCAGGCTCACGGAGAAGAGCCCGGCATTCTTAGCCACTCGGCTAGCCGCTCCTCTTTCCCTATACAACTCCCTTTAATTTTATGTATAATACAACATGTCTGCTACCATTTCAACAACTTTAAAGTCATAACCGTGACACACTCCTACTTCCCATTTTCCGCCATCAAATTTTGTTAGGTCCAAACCGACTTTTCGTTTGGCACTGAACCTGTTAATCTGTTTCTCTTTTCGCCCCAATCCGATCATTCTGTGTTTCAGAACCATTACCCATATACCGCTGACGCCTGTAATATCATCAGTTCAGGCTGGATGGAGCAAATTTTCGTAACTCAATTTGTCCCCAGCACTCCTCATACTACAGTCAACGCCAAAATCTCTAATCCACTTGGACCCAGTGTTGACTTATGACAGTTTTGAAAGAGTACCTGAAGCCACGCCCACGCTGCGGCCAAGAAGTTACGAAAGCAATTCTTATTCCGTCATACCGAGTTCGAAACACAGCTGCGAACAATTTGGAAGCAGACCGCCTTGCGTTGGTTTCGATATAATGGTATGAGTGCTGGTCGTTCAGAAAGCAATGGTAAACTACTGGACGTAAACTTGCCCGGGAATCACAAACAGTCAAAACATTCTGGAGTTGACTGCTACGTCCCGTAAAAGATATGCAAATAACTTAACTAGTCTGAAGCCGTAATTGTCATGGGGTCTTCCAGCACCCCCCCCCCCCCCCCGCGCCCCCGTTATTGCTAATGGCGGCACATGTGTCATAATCAGCACCATTTGGGTTCTGAATGAAGACAGCGGGTTCGGATCCCGGTCGGTAACTATAGCTTTCAATTTGTATGTTATCTAGTGCATTCTCTAGTCTCTGTTTATTTGTTCTATTTCTATGAGAGACAAACAATGCATGCGTGTTTATTTATGAACTGTCTTAGTGTAATCAAAGGGTTCCCCAATTGATATTTATGTGTAAGGCAGTGGATTGAAACGCTGCGGATGTATGTTGTACGTTGAGTCACTTTCATCTTCGTTCCGGGACATAGGAAGGTTGAGGGAAATGAACGAGTTGACAGACTTGCAGGCTCTGTACCCCCTGCAGAGGGCCAGCCCGTGGATCGTGCCGATGTTATTAATGCCCTTAGAGATATGTCGGGACTTAGTCGAGGACTGACGCCGGTGAATCCATAATGTTCTCTAGAATAAGAAACTGGGGAGTAAGAAATGACACGGTCAGACACGAGAGAAAACTTGGCAGAATGACGGACCTCGTCAATCAACACAGAACTGACACTATTAGCTGCCGGACTTTAATGTATATGTTGGGGGAGGGGTGAGGATCTGAGCCCCGATGGGCAAGTCCGGTGTGAAAGGATGCTTGCTTGCTTGCTTGTGGTCGCTGGCTGTGATCTCCAGCGTGAAGTCCTGAATGTTGGATGAAGACATCCTGTTGTCCAACATCAGTGTGATGTCATACTGGACCTGAGGTTTGCGTGAGTATCCGTTGTCCCATGTCTGACTTATTGGTGTGCAGACTGGTGGTTCCTCGCCGTGCAGGCAGACACTCTCCGACTTCGGAGGCGTGTGAAAGGATGACATCCCCACCAGAAACTAACACTTGAGAACCGCTGTGAGAGTGAAAAGTGAGACGCTTATCAAATGGACACGAAAGTCCCTGCCCTTTTATCATGTCACTTCTTGCTTCTATCTAACGGCGGTTTACTGTTTACAGCGGAAATGTGGTTTCTAAGAGGATTTCTGCGAAACATTAGACGGCCGGAGTAACTAACAACGATTGCTTGAAAGAAGTTAGTGACAGAAAGATAGAGCAACGAAAGAAATCTTGCATATTTATCAAGTCCTCTAAACTATTACCATTATGCTGGCGTAGGCGTACATGTCTGTCCACAGATCTCGGTTCTTGGTCTTCTGAATTAATTCTATTCATGACATTCCCCTTGTTATCGTGTAAGATCATCAAGCATGATTTCTCTCTGATTTCTTCTGTCTCTTATACAGCTGCGTTCTGCAGTCGTAACGATGATCTCCAACGTACGTCTACATACACGCAAAGAACACTGTCTCTTTCCTCCGTTGTGTTCTACTATCATTTGTCTCTTTATTACCGTTGTGTTATATAATTTGTCTCTTTCTTCCGTTGTATTCTACTATCATTTGTCTCTTTCTTCCGTTGTGTTCTACTATAATTTGTCTCTTTCTTACTGTTGTGTCATAACATCGTTTGTCTCTTTCTCACCGTTGTGTTCTAATATAATTTGTCTCTTTCTTACCGCTGTGTTCTATAATCATTTGTCTCTTTCTTACTGTTGTGTTCAACTATCGTGTGTCTCTTTCTTACCGTTGTGTTCTAATATAATTCGTCTCTTTCTTACCGTTGTGTTCTACTGGCATGTGTCTCTTTCTCATCGTTGTGTTCTACTGGCATGTGTCTCTTTCTTACCGTTGTGTTCTACTGGCATGTGTCTCTTTCTCACCGTTGTGTTCTACTGGCATGTGTCTCTTACCGTTGTGTTCTACTGGCATGTGTCTCTTTCTTACCGTTGTGTTCTACTGGCATGTGTCTCTTTCTTACCGTTGTGTTCTACTGGCATGTGTCTCTTTCTTACCGTTGTGTTCTACTGGCATGTGTCTCTTTCCCACAGTTGTGTTCTGCTGGCATGTGTCTCTTACCGTTGTGTTCTACTGGCATGTGTCTCTTTCTCACCGTTGTGTTCTACTGGCATGTGTCTCTTTCTCACCGTTGTGTTCTACTGGCATGTGTCCCTTTCTTACCGTTGTGTTCTACTGGCATATGTCTCTTTCTCACCGTTGTGTTCTCCTGGCATGTGTCTCTTTCTTACCGTTGTGTTCTACTGGCACGTGTCTCTTTCTTACCGTTGTGTTCTACTGGCATGTGTCTCTTTCTTACCGTTGTGTTCTACTGGCATGTGTCCCTTTCTCACCGTTGTGTTCTCCTGGCATGTGTCTCTTTCTTACCGTTGTGTTCTACTGGCATGTGTCTCTTTCTTACCGTTGTGTTCTACTGGCATGTGTCTCTTTCTTACCGGTGTTCTACTGGCATGTGTCTCTTTCCCACAGTTGTGTTCTACTGGCATGTGTCTCTTACCGTTGTGTTCTACTCGCATGTGTCTCTTGCCGTTGTGTTCTACTGGCATGTGTCTCTTTCTTACCGTTGTGTTCTACTGGCATGTTTCTCTTTCCCACAGTTGTGTTCTACTGGCATGTGTCTCTTACCGTTGTGTTCTACTGGCATGTGTCTCTTTCTCACCGTTGTGTTCTACTGGCATGTGTCTCTTTCTCACCGTTGTGTTCTACTGGCATGTGTCTCTTACCGTTGTCTTCTTCTTCTTCTTCTTCTTCTTCTTCTTCTTCTTCTTCTTCTTCTTCTTCTTCTTCTTCTTCTTCTTCTTCTTCTTCTTCTTCTTCTTCTTCTTCTTCTTCTTCTTCTTCTTCTTCTTCTTCTTCTTCTTCTTCTTCTTCTTCGTTCATCCGGAGTTTTTTTCGGAAGTGATTGCGTTGTGCCTGTTTACAGCAGAGCTGCGTTCTTGCGCCGTTAGGCCGACCACATTCGACTTCTGCGGGCATTTGTTGACCGGGTTAACCTTCCCGGGGGTTTCTTAGGACGTTTGACTCTCACCGTTGTGGTGTTATCCCCCACCCCAGCTGGCCCATATAGAACAGCCAAAGACATCCTGGTCAGCCCTCAAGGGAAGGCAAGGGCAGACCATGGGCATTCCCCGCCATTCAAGGAGGCTTCCATACTTGCAGAGCCGACACACAGCGCTCTGGTACTGAGCTCACCCAAGGAATCGTCACGTCCTGCACATGGCTGCTTAGCCTCACTTCCGTATATTGGGCCTTCCGTTCACCATAGGCTGTTCTTCCGGAAACCAGAGGTATGCAGTCTGCAGATGACATCCACACAGTGAGCTTTCGATTCGGACTTTCCACGTAATGGATTTGCTATCCAAGCAATATTCCATTTCGTGCCACTAGGACACTTTTCCACCTTTTATGCCCACACAGTGGGCCTTTAATTCGGACTTTCCACGTAATGGATTTGCTATCCAAGCAATATTCCATTTCGTGCCACTAGGACACTTTTCCACCTTTTATGAAGCCCACACAGTGGGCCTTTAATTCGGACTTTCCACGTAATGAATTTGCTATCCAAGCAATATTCCATTTCGTGCCCCTAGGACACTTTTCCACCTTTTATGAAGCCCACACAGTGGGCCTTTAATTCGGACTTTCCACGTAATGGATTTGCTATCCAAGCAATATTCCATTTCGTGCCACTAGGACAATTTTCCACCTTTTATGAAGCCCACACAGTGGGCTTTTGATTCAAACTTTCCACGTAATGATTTGCTATCCAAGCAATATTCCATTTCATGCCTCTGGGAGGCTTTTGTAACCAACATACCTGGTGTATGACGTGTGGCAGTCTAAATACTTCTCATACCTCGTATGTCAACCTGAATGTAGTTAAGATAAGCTGCAGTCAACTTGAGCTTGTTGATATCTCCATAGAGCTTGTCATCAAATGAAGTAGGTGTGGGCCAAAATATCTTTCTCTGTTCTGCATATATTGGGCACTCCTGCAGCAAATGTTTAGCTGTCATTTTACCAATTCTACAATTACATTCATCGGTATCTCCTATCTTTAGTTTATTGTACAAGTGGTATTTCAGCCTGTTATGTCCTGTGCGGAGTCTGAAGATTGCTACTTGTTCTCTTCGGTCGAGTTTGTAATATTGTAACAAGATCGCCTTGGGTAGTGAGAGTGAACCACACCCGAGGTGTCTCTGGCACTCCCGTGTATTCTAGCCCCAGGGGTTGGACAGGCAGATACACATTTTTACTCTGTGGTTGATCTCATATTAGTTAATTATGTCTACAAGCCCCTCCAGATTCTAGACCCCCACTAATTACCTACTCCTGTGGAACAATGAACACTTAGGCATCGTCCGAGACCACACTCAATCATTATACAAAGAGCAAGTCAACTTACATAAAGTTTATTCTACCCTTGAGAATATAGAACTGAAATGAACATCCTGATAGAATAATCTATTTACACACATAGAGGATAGAGTAGAGACAGAATCAGAGATATGGTTATCATCATCAGGTTGAGAAGTAGATTGGATGCAGATGTCCCGTCTAGTCGGTCCGCCACTCACCCGGCTTCCTTCCAGTGAGATGACTAGAACCTTGGAGACCACTCCGTCCCCAGAGCGTGGATCCACAACAATAGAGTCACTGCTGGACCTCACTCAACTGGACCAACTGCATCTGTATCACTCCCACTGAGTCACTGTTAATACACAGTTCTCTAACAACACTGGTTGGGAGACAATCCTCCTGGACTTGACTCCAAGTATTCGTGACTTCGATTAACCTAAGTAGTCACTGACCAATCTAATGGTCCCGCAATCATAGCGCAGTAACACTGCTTGAAGAATAGGTCAATAACCAATTCAATGGTCCCGTACTCATATCACAGTAACACTGGTTATAGAATCAGTCCCTGACCAATCTAATGGTCCCGCAATCATAGCACAGTAACACTGCTGGAAGAATATGTCAATAACCAATTCAATGGTCCTATACTCATATCACAGTACCACTGCTTGAAGAATCAGATAAGGCAACTGATATGTCACTGAGTCCTACACGAACACAGTTCCAAGTCTTCGTACTCGTTCAGTACACTATTAGAATCAGACATCTACTTTCCAGGAAGACAATTCAGGTTGGACTATAATCTATGGTCCCTTCCACCTGGTAACACTTGCCACAAGTTAAAAGCTGGTGTAGTTCTTCTCAAGACCTGCCACTATAGCTGTCATAAGAACCATTCAAGTGTCTAAATTTCGTTTTTCCGCGTTTAGGCAGAACCACCGTAATAATATACGGTCAGGTGTTTCCTTTCTTTGAGCATGATTGCTCAAAATGCTGAAATGTTCCTGGCTGAAATAGAGTATCTTCTAATGCAGAAAAACATCACAAACCATCACGTCCCACACGTGCACCTTCAGGGCACCTGTATTACTTGATGCAAACCTTCACGCATGGTGAATCACACTGGGTACATGGTGTGGTTGAGTCTGGCGTGATAAGTAAAGAATTGAACCCTTCGCTGTGTCACACGAAGTGGTTTCCCGCCAACGACAATTATAGTTGACTGGTTCTTCAACAGGCAAACTCCTGAAAAGGAAGAGCGACCGGTGAGAGTATACTGGCCCAAACATTAGTCCACATGCATCCTACCAATGACTACTCAACCCTCAGTCATGCTATGTAGTTATGCATATAACCAAAGCATTATCTCTATATGGAGAGTAGTAAAGCATGGGTTCAGTAATGTCAGCTGGCCTCACAGAACAGCCCGTCAAACAGAGCAAGAAATCAGAATGACGAGTCTGATCGTAGGTCTCACCTATCCCTAATCATCTACCAGTCGTCGCTAACGTCAGTAGTGATAGTAGGCTGTTATCATAGTTCTAATTTAATCGAACTAAACAATAAGGTAAAGAGTCCCTGGACTCGTTCCTTACATCATCAATGTTCATTAATAAACATAATACTGATCAATATACCATCACTCGGGATATAGGAATAGTACATGATCACATCCACTATGTACACATGCCTGTTTGCTGGTGGGACCACCTGCCCACGCCATAGCAAACTCTTCGTATCAGACTCCTCCTTAGAGTCAAGAAGCCTTCTTGAGAATACATGTTCCCCACATGTTCCAAGGGTGATGTTCCAGTTCCGCCCTCCCAAGTGGTTTAGCCTTGGCCGGGACCGAACTTCATCGTTGGCCTGGTCTGCCAACCTATACTTTCATAACTTGCTTTCACATCCCCCATATCCTATATGTCCCCTGTCTCATACAGCCTCCTTGTATCCTTCCATACTTCCAGCACCTTAGCATTCACTCGCACTAGCGCCAGTATGAAAGAACAGGATAGCTCAGACAAGAATTCAGAACGCATATGTATATCGCGACGGCACGCATTGTTATCACGCGTCGACCTATTCGGCGTTCGGAATTACTCCAGGAAGTATCACATGCCATGACCTAATATATATACACAATGACACATCATATATATATATATATATATATATATATATATTATATATATATATATATATATATATATATATATATATATATATATATATATATATATATATATATATATCATCATCAATGCAGACTTACCTTCACACAGAAATCCCGTGTTTCCACACAATGAATTCACTATTAAGTTACTACACAATAGTTACATCATTCCTGGTGGCACAGAACAAAGTTCTTTCTTTACTTAGTAACTAAGCACAATTTTGTCTGAATCTCCACCTACCAACTTACCTGGTTTTCTAACCGTTCTCCTGGCTTCAGCAACTGACTGACATAAATCTAGGTTTCTCTCAGGCACAAGTAACTATGTTTTATTCTAACACAGCAACCTAATAGATGCAACGATTTGTGATATATGGTAAACATAATTTAAACCCAAATCGCCCACATCGCATTCCTGCGTTCCCAACAGCTGATTCGCGAACACACGTTGGTAAACAAAACACACGATTAGCCGTCAGCAGCGTTATCGATCGGTTTGCTAATTAGTATGCAAGGACATCCGCATAGGTAATGAGGTTAGAACGATGGCGTTTTGTACACACTTACAAAGTTAAATGATTTAAACAAATAAGTACCTGAATGTCCAGAACCAGACTCCAGTCAGCTTTCAGAACTGTTCAAGGGCTCCTCAGCCTCCTTTCCGTAACAGTCAGCCGAATCATGGTTGAGGTGAGACGCAACACAAAATGGCTCACACAGGCCTGCGTCTGCTCTCTACGAGCAAAATTGAAGTGAATGAATGGTTTAGCCAATTTCCCCACTCGTGCCAACTCAATGCGCACGAGGAGCTAGTGCTTCTTGGGAAAATACACTTTCTCGGGAAACAGTCATTCCCCGTCTAGAATTTCTAGATCTCTCTGCACGAGAATTTGGTGCTATACCCAGCCTCACGGATCACTCAAATTCAGGTGTTCCGAGAAGATTCTAGATGGTAATTCCTCTATCGGCTTCCCTCAGTCTATTTATAGCTGGGAAAGTCCCCCGATGACACGCCAAAATAGTGCGGAATCTTTACGACCCAAGACAGATAAACGCGTTTCGTCACAAATATGCGTCATCCTTCTGGTGGCCTGGATGCTCTGATTCCCATTTGGTTCTATAAGTGCTGTTTATAAACCTCTTTGCCTCATTATAGGTTATGTCTATGTCAGGCTGTGGTAGTCGTCCACCCTCTTTTACTAGCCTGTCAGCCTCTTCATTTCCAGGTATACTGCAATGTGATGGGATCCACTGTATTACAACTTTTTTGGATTTCTGGCATAGACCATGGAGTGCTGCTCTTAGGTCAGCTAGTTATGTGCTGTTTTTGCTCTTCAGTATTGAGACAGCTGACTTTGCATCTGTGAAGATAGCTATTTTCTTCTCTTTAGTTTCCTCCATCAAGAGCATTTCTGCTGCAGTTTTCATAGCTTCTACCTCTGCTTTAAAGTTACTTGAAAATTTTCCAGTTGCCACTGACTGTGTTTTTTTCACTCCATTTTTTAAATTTAGAAGACTTCCTCCTCCTCCTCCATTTTCTATTGAATTTTTGGCTGATCCATCTGTATATGCATGGGTCCAATTGTTGCTTGGGTAATGTTCTTTTATGTAGTTTAGGGTTATTTTTCTTCTTTCGGTTTCATGCTGAGTGTTCTTTTTTTCAATACCAGAAATGTTTTCTATCATATCAGGCAGTTGCTGCTGTCTCCAAGCTTGGAACCTGTGTGCATTGTAAATGGGTTTGACCTTTGATATGTTAAGTATGGGATCTGCCCTAATCTTTCGTTTTGCAGTTTCTACAAAGTTGCCACGCTTCAGTCTTCCCTTTCCAAAACCATTAAGCCTGTTATACGTAGGGTGGTCTGTCAATCTTCTGAATTTTTCTGCTCGTTTCTGGGCTCTGCTATCTCTTCTATCCTCCATTGGTTGTAAACAAGTGATCTTGTCTAGTTCATTAATAGGCGTTGTCTTCAGGCTTCCAGTTATGATTCGCATTCCTTGATTTTGGACTCTACTTATTTTGTTAAAGTTTGACTTAGCTGCTGTTGCCCAAGCTGCAATGCCATATTCCAGTACTGGCCTCACCCGTCCAGTATACAACTTCTTGAGAACTTTCTCATCTGCTCCCCACGTTGTACCAGCAAGCTTTTTCATGATTGCCATTCTTTGCTTTGCTCTTGTTCGATTTTCTCAACCTGTGTCTTCCATGTCAGGCGACGATCAAAGGTAACTCCTAGATAGTTTGGATTTTCTTCGTGATGCAATATTTTTCCATTCAATACCAGCTTAGTTTGCTGAGTTTTATTTGAGAGGGAGAACACTGTGCATGTTGTTTTCTCCTCACTTATCTTCACTAGCCATGATTTTGACCAGTCCTCTAGCGCTAATAAGGCTTCCCTGTATTCTGCTGTTAGCTGTACTAATATATTCTTCAGATGTCCATATGGCTAGGTCATCTGCAAAGGAGGATGTGTGTACTCTGGCTGGAAAATTTTCTGTGATGTCATTTATATATGCTAGGAATAATGTTGGTAAAAGAACTCCTCCTTGGGGGACACCTTGCTCCAACAGCATCATTTTGCTGGTTTGTCCTTGTACTGTTGTCCTAGCAGTTCTGTTCTCAAGGTAGTGGCTGATCCATTTATACATTTTCCCACAAACATGCATTTTTTGCAGTTTTACTTTCAGTCCTTCCTTCCATACTTATCAAAATGCTTTTTCTAAATCTATCCAAACCGCTAGTGTGTGTTTGTTCTCTTGGAAGGCATCCTCTATTTCCTGAGCTATATAGGTTATTTGATCTTCAGTGGATCTGTACTTTCTGAATCCTGCTTGGTGTGGTGTTAAGAGTTTGTTTTCTTCCAGATGCCATGTTAGCCTGCCATTAATAATGGGTTCCATTAATTTTCCTACACAGCTAAGTAGACTGATAGGTCGATATCCATTTGGTTCTTCCAGGTCTTTTCCTTTCTTTGGGACTGGTATTAGTATAGCTTCTTTCCATGCCTGTGGGACTATTCCTCTCTTCCAGCTGTAATTTAGGACTGCTAGTAGTTTCTTTTTTGTCTTAGTGCCTAGTCCTATAAGCATTTCATTTGTGATTCCATCCTTTCCTGGTGATTTCTTCTTTTTTAGGGTATTCATTGCCTGTTCCATTTCTTCCATTGTTAGATTTGCCATCATATATTCTGCTGCTGTCTCTGTATTAGTATGATGCATCTGTTTGTCTTTGATTGCTTTCTCCTGTTCGATTGTAATATCAATGTGGTTTGCATTTGCATAGTGTTCCATTAGTACATTTGCAGCCTTTTTTCCTGTAAGCAAGGCATTTTCTTGTTTAATTGTTATTTGTTTGTTTTCTAGGTCCTTCATTGTTTCATCGGCTTTTCACTGTTTCCATAGTTTT
>JACEFZ010010097.1:0-12500 GCA_014155875.1 Cepaea nemoralis
TATTTAGTTGCCCTTTTTATTTATTGGAATGAAGATAGTTCTCTTCCAATATTTCCATATTTTCTACTATCTTCTACTATTTATATAAACGAGAATGTTTGTTTCATTGTGTCCTTTATGCGTTCCCGAACGGTCAATACGATTGAGATGAAATTTTGTACAGATGTTGTTCTCACTCCCGCGGATCCATCTGAAATAGTTAATTTAAACTAAATTTTTAATTTTTACACGAAAGAAAAAGGCATTACGAGCTTCAGAAATAGACGAGCAATGGGAACGGGAACGGGAGCATCAGAAACAGACGAGCAACGGAAACAGGAGCAGGGGCCGAACGCATAGTCTTTGCGTTTAGAGAAATGTATTTGAATGTATAATGACTACTTATATGAATTAAATGAGACTCTCCCCGCCAGGTGCTGGCGACCCCGGGCCGGGTCACCTAGCGCGTGTGTGTGTGTGTGTGTGTGTGTGTGTGTGTGCGTGTGTTTGTATATATATATATATATATATATATATATATATATATATATATATATATATATATACACTGTTGTTTGTCGAGACTCCTGTCTTTTCCACTATTCACATTGGGCAGTGGGGAGCATTTTGTGCGATATTCACTGGCACAGGAACGGAGCATAATGGGGACAAACCTTTGCTATGAGGTTGGAATTACGACTAACTAACTAACTAACTAAATATATATATATGACTATTTAATAAAATTGAGTGAAGAGTGCAGAGCAAGCAGGTCATATACATCTTTATTTATTATGTTTTAATTTGGAACCGTTGGATGACATAAACATTGTTTTGACTTGTTTTCATCAAGATCCGCGAGACTTCCTTGTCCTCGTGATCGGGATCTTAC
This sequence comes from Cepaea nemoralis, assembly GCA_014155875.1. Taxonomy (NCBI): domain Eukaryota; kingdom Metazoa; phylum Mollusca; class Gastropoda; order Stylommatophora; family Helicidae; genus Cepaea; species Cepaea nemoralis. Next base: position 872 of record JACEFZ010010097.1, read on the forward strand.
ATCTCACACAGGAATCTGGTAACACGCTGTGTGCAGCTAACGTCATTCATTTTAATGGTAGCCTTAACAGCTCTTCTCCTTAGGGCTAAGCATTCTTCGCGACCTTTGCCGTCAGGTTGTCCCGCGCCCCAATCAGCAAATAGCAGATGATTCTCGTGGAGTTTAGAACCGATAGTTCCATCCGGATAGAAGACCTTCCCGCCAATGTGTATGTCTTCGTCATTGTTTACAAGACCCTCTGTAGAAGAAACAGAATCTTAGCCCGTACTCTAGTTTAAGTTAGTTGCATAGTAATAGTTTCATGTTAAGTGAGTCAATATTTCCAATGTCTTTTGTTCATTTTCCCCTATAATATCTATATAATCTGCATAACCAAGCAGTTTGGTTGTTCCTCCAATAGCACATTACAACTTTCTCTAGAGCCAGATTGAAGAGTAGCGGCGATAGTGCATCACCCTGTTTCAAGCCAGATGCTATTTGGAAAGGGTCTGATTTCCTGCCTTTATATGTTACTATATTATAAGTATCTTCCATGCATAGTCTCGCCTGGTCCTTCCCTCCGCTACACACCTTGGGCAAGGTGGACACCCTTGGGCAAGGTGGAGTACCCGTTTAGCCCCCCGATCAGGGTTACGTGAAGCCATGGGTGCAGGTGGTGGATGAAGATGAAGAGCAGCCAACAGATAGTTGTATGTTATGGTCTCCACCTTCACGACGGTAGGCAGAAAATCTCTATTTTGAGGAGACAATGGCTACGGTCACTGACCAGTATGGTCACTGCTAGGAAGGAAAGCAATGGCAAACTACCTTCTTTACAGATGCCAAGAAAATCATGTTGTGTGAAATCATCGATAATCAGAGAAACGGCGTAAATGAGTGCTCCATAGGAGCAGCCTCGCCCGGTAGGGATAGTCATGCGCACCAGGTGACTCCAGACCGTCAACAGGCTACTAAGTGCAACAGATTAATATCATTGAAAGTAGGAACTTGGAACGTTAGAACAATGAATGCAGATGGAAAATTAGAAAACATCAAAAAAGAAATGGGGAGAGAGAAGATTAACATATTAGGAGTATCGGAAACGAGATGGAAAGGAGCAGGGATAAGGACAGGAGAGGATTGTAAGATTATTTACTCTGGGAGAGAAGAACAGCAAAGAGGTGTAGCCATTATATTAGATAAGCAAACATCAAATTCTGTCAAAGGATATCATGCTGTGTCAGACAGAGTCCTATTAGTAAAATTAAACGGAAGACCTTTTAAAATAAATGTCATTCAAGTATATGCCCCAACAAGTGAAAGCAGTGAAGAAAGCATAGAGGAATTTTATAATGACGTGGAGTCTGCTTTGAAGAACTGCAAAAAATCAGAAATAAATATCATAATGGGTGATTTCAACGCAAAAATAGGACAGCAAGGCGATGGATGCAGTGTAGGCAACCATGGTTTGGGAGAGAGAAATGAAAGAGGATACAGACTTGTAGAATGGGCAAAAGAACAAGAAATGGTTGTAGGAAACACCTGGTTTAAACAGCATCCTAGAAAATTATGGACATGGAGGAGTCCAGAAAGCAGGATTAAAAACCAGATAGATTACATCCTGATTAGCAAAAGGTTTCGAAATGCGTTAACAGTCGTAAAAACAGTTCCAAATGCAGACTGTTACAGTGATCACATATTAATTACAGGCACATTGAGGGTAAAGTTAAAGAAAGTCAAGTATACAGCAGGAAACCCTAAATATGACTTGTGCAAATTGAAAATTGACAAAGAAATACAAGATAATTTTAACATAGAAGTAAAGAACAAATTTGATATATTGTCTGATCTAGAGATCCTGTTTCAAGATGTAGATGATCAATGGGAAACGATGAAGAATTCAATCAGTTGCGCAGCAGAAAAAACTGTTCCAAAAGTAAAGAAAGTGGGCCGTAAGACATGGATGACTGAAGAAATTTTACAACTAATGGAAACAAGAAGACAGAACAAAAATAATCCTGCCAAATATGAAGAAATTCACAGAAAAGTGAGAACCTTATGTAAGGAGGCAAAAGAAACATGGCTTGAGAAAAATTGCAGAGAAATTGAAAAACAACACAACAGTAACAATGCGAAACTAATGCACAAAAGAATTCAGGAGCTTACTAATCAAAGAACACGTACATCAGCAGGCTGCCTAAAGACAAAAGATGGAAAAGTCATAATAGAAAAAGATCAGATCTTACATGAATGGTCAGATTATGTGAAAAACCTTTATGACGATAACAGAGACGAACAGTATGATGTTCAAAATAATAATGAAGGACCAGCAATTTTAAAGATGGAGGTTCAGAATGCGCTTAAACATATGAAATCTGGCAAGACCCCCGGTTCAGACAGCGTCACAACAGAAATGATTAATGCTTTAGAAGAATATGGAATAGATAAAGTTACCAGTCTGCTTAATACAATATATGATACTGGAAATATACCTCAGGAGTTATGTAATTCTGTATTTATTGCAATCCCAAAGAAATCAGGAGCCTTGGAATGTGATCAACATCGAACAATTAGTATAATGAGTCACATCACGAAGATTTTGCTAAGAATTATCATGCAAAGAGTTAGGAGGAAAATACAACTTGAAATAGGAGAAGAACAATGTGGGTTTGTGGAAGGCAAGGGTACAGTAAATGCTGTGTATATACTGAGAAACATAATCGAACGTTCTATAGAAGTAAACAAAGATCTACACCTTTGCTTTATTGACTACACAAAGGCTTTGGTAAAGTGAGACATGTCAACATGATAAGGATGCTTGAAAGATCTACAAATTGATGGAAAAGATCTTAGATCTTGTAAAAAACATATATTGGAAACAACAAGCTGCCATAAGAGGTTGATAATGAAGTAAGCCAATATCAGCCTATTAAAAGGGGTGTGAGACAGGGATGTGTAATGTCTCCAGATCTGTTTTCCCTGTACAGTGAAAGTATTTTCAGAAATATTGAAGATATGGAAGGAATCAACATTGGGGGACGATGCATCAATAACATTAGATATGCAGATGATACAGTCTTGATTGCAGACAATGAACAGGACCTGCAAAATTTAGTAGATGCGATTGTTACACACAGTGAACAACTAGGGTTAGAATTAAATTGTAAAAAGACACAGATTATGGTCGTCACTAGGAAGGACGAAATACCACAATGTAATATACAAGTAAATGGGAATATTCTTCAACAAGTGAGCAGGTACAATTATCTCGGAACAGTAATAACATCTGATGGGAGATGCCTTGAAGAGATTAGAACAAGAATCGCCATGGCAAAAGTAGCCTTTAGCAAGATGAAAAACATATTGACCAATAAAAAGATGTCAATTGAAACGAGAAAAAGAGTGTTGAGATGCTACATTGAACCTGTACTTTTATATGGATGTGAAGCGTGGACAATGAGCAGTCAGGCTGAAAAACATCTGATGGCTGTAGAGATGTGGTTTCTGAGGAAAATGCAAAGAATACCATGGACAGCCAGAAAGACCAATGAACAAGTCCTTCAAGAAACAAATGAAGATCGTAAATTGATTAGAGAAATTAGACGTAGACAGTCAAAATGTTTTGGGCATGTTATGAGAAGAAATGGATTGGAGAATTTGGTGACAACTGGTAAGATCGAGGGGAACAGACCAAGGGGAAGACCTAGAAGCAAGTACCTGGATGGCTTGGCCTTGTGGCATGGTCGAGACAGAAACACGGAGCTGATCCACGACTCTGGTGATCGAGTGAGATGGCAGAACATGACCGCCCACGCTTACCGGCATGGCACATGATGGATGGATGGATAGTCTCGTCATGTTGATTAACTTCCTTGGTATTCCAAATTCCTGCATCGTATTCCATAGACTATTCCTATGGACACTATCATAAGCCTTTTTAAAATCCACAAAAATGTTATGGAGATCTCTTTTATATTCCCAACTCTTCTCGGCTATTTGTCGTAAGATAAATATCTGATCTATTGTTGTTCTGTTTTGTCTTAAACCCGCCTGGTAGTCACCTAATATGTCTTCTGAATATGGTTTTAGTATATTTAGTAATACCGCGGATAGTATCTTAAAGCTTATGGACAGTAGTGATATCCCTCTTTAATTTTCACATTTGAACTTGTCTCCTTTCTTAAAGATAGGTATAAATAATGATTCTTTCCACCCATGGGGTAATTCTTCTGTCCTCCAGATTTTTATTATTAGTTCGTATAGCTTTAGATGTAATGCATGGCCGATTGCCTTTATAAATTCAGCAGCAATTCCATCAGCTCCAGTTGCCTTATTGTTTTTAAGTCGTGTTATTACATATAGGATTTCTTCAAAAGCAGGTTCTTCAATTTGTGGGTCACACATTAGAACCGCTTCCTGTGGGAAAGTGTTACTTGGAGCTTCACAATTTAGTAATTCAACAAAGTATTCTTTCCATGTGTTACACATTTCCTCATTGGTGTTTATCATATTCCCATTTTTGTCTTTTAAACCATATGTGTTGTGTTTGTGCCCTCGTTTCATTGACTTCACTTCATTAAAAAACTTTCTGGATTCGTTTTTCTGCTGATTAGTTTCCATATCTTTGATTATATTGCTCATATATTCTCGCTTCTGCTGCCGAACTATTTTTGTCTCCTCTTTACATTCAGTACTATATTGCTCTTCATTTTGGATGTTGTTGTCATTTAACCACAACTGTCTGTCATTCTTTTTCCTAATGACTGCTTCTTCACATTTTTGATTGAACCATCTGTTCTTTCTATGTGTGGTTAACACATCGAGACATTCTTCTGCGGTAGATTGAATTGTATTCTTGATGTTCAACCAAGTTTGGTCAAAGCTTTCCTCCAACGGTTTTTGTAGAATTTCATGTTTACATTTTATTTCATCTGCAAATTTCTCTATGTACTTTCTTGTAGTTTTTCTCTGTTATATGTTGGGTGTAACCTTTGTAGTTTAGCATAGAAAGCTCTCTTCAGTTTTGTTTTAAGTTTTGCTCCAACAAGGAAGTGGTCGCTGTGGCACTCAGCTCATCTATAACTTCTAACTTGTTGTATGTTTGATGCATTTTTGTTGTTAATTAAAATGTGATCTATTTGATTATAGGTTCTCTTGTCACACGATTTCCAAGTTTGTTTATGTATATCCTTTCATTGTAGTCTGGTACTGCTGATCTGCAGTCCTTTGGCTTCTGCTAGGTTGATGACTCTCCATCCATTGTCATTTGAAGTTGTATGTAGGCTTTCCATACCGGCAACATTTATATAAGTTTGCTCTCTACCTATTTTTGCAATTAAATCTCCCAGGATATCCTGTTTGGGGGTTTCTTCTATGACATATTCCAGGTCATTATAAAAGTCTTCCTTAATATCATCTTCTTTCTCTTCAGTAGGTGCATGTACATTAATCATCGTTATATTTTTCCATTTACCTTTTATTCGTAATTTACTAATCCTGTCATTAAAAGCTTTAAAGTTTAAAACGTTCCCCCATAACTCTTTTTTGATGACAACTCCTGTTCCTAATTCATGTTTATTTTGGGTATTTCCTCCATATATTATAATCATTCCATTTCGCTCTAAAGTACCCTCTCCTGGCCACCTTATTTCTTGAATTGCTGTTATATCCATGTAATATTCAACTAGCTCCCGAGTTAGTTCTTCAGCCGCTCCAGCTCGATATAGTGTCCGTACATTCCATGTTCCATATCTCAAAAGTCCTTTAACGTTCCAAGGTTGTTGTCCAAATAAGTCAGTCCGAATTCGAGGCTTATTTATCTGTTTCATAACAAAATAGTTTTTACAAAGGTGGGGATGTTAACCCCACGCTTCAATCCCCAACCTGGAGGACCAGGGTGTTTCTCTGTGTCTGTTCTCTACCCTTTGACCTGTCCGGCTTGGGAGGCCCTGCTGGTAGCTACGCTACCGCCGGCATAGCTCTCAGGGTCACTGAGAAACCCAAGCTCCCCCACCACGCCAAGGTGGAAACACCATCGGGTGAAAAAGTGTCATCTGTGTGCAGTGAAAATGATCCTGAACCATAAACCACAACTGCGTCCAAACTTACCCAGACTGGCAGTCACCGTTTTCAGCTCAGTGGGCGTGTCTATCTCCGCTAGGTTACCATTTAAACGTTCGCAGGCGTGCTGAAACAATGATTGACATATTTAATCGAACTTCATGTTTTGTCATTACCATATTATCGTGTGTGTGTGTGTGTGTATGTGTGTGTGCGCGCGTGTGTGTGTGTGATGTCATACACCCCCCCCCCCCACCCCCCTAATCGACGAAGACAAACCAGCAAGCTCAGTGCAGCACACCCCACCACTAGTGTGTCTACCATCTGCTGTTCACATCTCCCGAACACATACCGATCTCATACGTCAGCCATCTTCGTATTCAGAAAACATTCCGAGCTCATACGTCAGCCATCTTCGTGTTCATAAAGAAATGATATCATTGGACAAACACATCGGTATTGTTTGGCGGGCATAGAAGTAGAAAACAGAAATGGAGACTAGAGGACGCGCTAGACAACATACAAATTGAAAGTTATCGTTACCGACCGGGATTCCAACCTGTCACCTCCAAATGACGACGGTAACTTTTCTTTAGTTAGTTGCATATCTTTGACAGGACGTAGCAGTCAACTCTAGCATTCTTTCACTGTTAGTGATTCCTGAGCAAGTTTACATTCAGTAGTTTGCCCATGCTTTCTGAACAACCGCACCCATATCATTTCATAAAACACCAACGTAAGGCGGCCTGCTGCCAAATCGTCCACAGCTGTGTTTCGAACGCGGTATGCGGATTTACAAACTGCGCCCGTAACACCTTCGCCACGGAACAGGCACAAAGCCTGGGCTGAAGATATTGACCTCGAGCTGCCAATGCAGTACGATCCCTCTCTCTGCCTGCCTGGTTTACCCCAGAGACCATGTGTTGCCCATGCAGTATGATCCCTCTCTCTGCCTGCCTGGTTTACTCCAGAGACCATGTGTTGCCCATGCAGTATGATCCCTCTCTCGGCCTGCCTGGTTTACTCCAGAGACCATGTGTTGCCCATGCAGTACGATCCCTCTCTCTGCCTGCCTGGTTTACGCCAGAGACCATGTGTTGCCCATGCAGTATGATCCCTCTCTCGGCCTGCCTGGTTTACTCCAGAGACCATGTGTTGCCCACGCAGTACGATCCCTCTCTCTGCCTGCCTGGTTTACTCCAGAGACCATGTGTTGCCCATGCAGTATGATCCCTCTCTCTGCCTGCCTGGTTTACTCCAGAGACCATGTATTGCCCACGCAGTACGATCCCTCTCTCTGCCTGCCTGGTTTACTCCAGAGACCATGTGTTGCCCACGCAGCGTGATCCCTCTCTCTGCCTGCCTGGTTTACTCCAGAGACCATGTGTTGCCCATGCAGTACGATCCCTCTCTCTGCCTGCCTGGTTTACTCCAGAGACCATGTGTTGCCCACGCAGCGTGATCCCTCTCTCTGCCTGCCTGGTTTACTCCAGAGACCATGTGTTGCCCATGCAGTATGATCCCTCTCTCTGCCTGCCTGGTTTACTCCAGAGACCATGTGTTGCCCATGCAGTATGATCCCTCTCTCTGCCTGCCTGGTTTACTCCAGAGACCATGTATTGCCCACGCAGTACGATCCCTCTCTCTGCCTGCCTGGTTTACTCCAGAGACCATGTGTTGCCCATGCAGTATGATCCCTCTCTCTGCCTGCCTGGTTTACTCCAGAGACCATGTGTTGCCCATGCAGTACGATCCCTCTCTCTCTGACTGCCTGGTTTACTCCAGAGACCATGTATTGCCCACGCAGTACGATCCCTCTCTCTGCCTGCCTGGTTTACTCCAGAGACCATGTGTTGCCCATGCAGTACGATCCCTCTCTCTGCCTGCCTGGTTTACTCCAGAGACCATGTGTTGCCCATGCAGTACGATCCCTCTCTCTCTGACTGCCTGGTTTACCCCAGAGACCATGTGTTGCCCATGCAGTACGATCCCTCTCTCTGCCTGCCTGGTTTACTCCAGAGACCATGTGTTGCCCACGCAGCGTGATCCCTCTCTCTGCCTGCCTGGCTTACTCCAGAGACCATGTGTTGCCCATGCAGTACGATCCCTCTCTCTGCCTGCCTGGTTTACTCCAGAGACCATGTGTTGCCCATGCAGTACCATCCCTCTCTCTGCCTGCCTGGTTTACCCCAGAGACCATGTGTTGCCCATGCAGTACGATCCCTCTCTCTGCCTGCCTGGTTTACTCCAGAGACCATGTGTTGCCCATGCAGTACGATCCCTCTCTCTGCCTGCCTGGTTTACTCCAGAGACCATGTGTTGCCCATGCAGTACGATCCCTCTCTCTCTGACTGCCTGGTTTACTCCAGAGACCATGTGTTGCCCACGCAGCGTGATCCCTCTCTCTGCCTGCCTGGTTTACTCCAGAGACCATGTGTTGCCCATGCAGTACGATTCCTCTCTCTGCCTGCCTGGTTTACTCCAGAGACCATGTGTTGCCCACGCAGCGTGATCCCTCTCTCTGCCTGCATGGTTTACTCCAGAGACCATGTGTTGCCCATGCAGTACGATCCCTCTCTCTCTGACTGCCTGGTTTACCCCAGAGGACCATGTGTTGCCCACGCAGCGTGATCCCTCTCTCTGAACTGCCTGGTTTACCCAGAGACCATGTGTTGCCCACGCAGCGTGATGCCTCTCTCTGACTGCCTGGTTTACTCCAGAGACCATGTGTTGCCCATGCAGTACGATCCCTCTCTCTGCCTGCCTGGTTTACTCCAGAGACCATGTGTTGCCCATGCAGCATGATCCCTCTCTCTCTGACTGCCTGGTTTACCCCAGAGACCATGTGTTGCCCACGCAGCGTGATCCCTCTCTCTGCCTGCCTGGTTTACTCCAGAGACCATGTGTTGCCCACGCAGCGTGATCCCTCTCTCTGACTGCCTGGTTTACTCCAGAGACCATGTGTTGCCCACGCAGCGTGATCCCTCTCTCTGCCGCCTGGTTTACTCCAGAGACCATGTATTGCCCACGCAGCGTGATCCTCTCTCTGCCTGCCTGGTTTACTCCAGAGACCATGTGTTGCCCATGCAGTACGATCCCTCTCTCTGCCTGCCTGGTTTACTCCAGAGACCATGTGTTGCCCATTGCAGTACGATCCCTCTCTCTCTGACTGCCTGGTTTACCCCAGAGACCATGTGTTGCCCATGCAGTACGATCCCTCTCTCTGACTGCTTGGTTTACTCCAGAGACCATGTGTTGCCCATGCAGTACGATCCCTCTCTCTGCCTGCCTGGTTTACTCCAGAGACCATGTGTTGCCCATGCAGTACGATCCCTCTCTCTCTGACTGCCTGGTTTACCCCAGAGACCATGTGTTGCCCACGCAGCGTGATCCCTCTCTCTGCCTGCCTGGTTTACTCCAGAGACCATGTGTTGCCCACGCAGCGTGATCCCTCTCTCTGACTGCCTGGTTTACTCCAGAGACCATGTGTTGCCCACGCAGCGTGATCCCTCTCTCTGCCTGCCTGGTTTACTCCAGAGACCATGTATTGCCCACGCAGCGTGATCCCTCTCTCTGCCTGCCTGGTTTACTCCAGAGACCATGTGTTGCCCATGCAGTACGATCCCTCTCTCTGCCTGCCTGGTTTACTCCAGAGACCATGTGTTGCCCATGCAGTACGATCCCTCTCTCTCTGACTGCCTGGTTTACTCCAGAGACCATGTGTTGCCCATGCAGTACGATCCCTCTCTCTGCCTGCCTGGTTTACTCCAGAGACCATGTGTTGCCCATGCAGTACGATTCCTCTCTCTGCCTGCCTGGTTTACTCCAGAGACCATGTGTTGCCCACGCAGCGTGATCCCTCTCTCTGCCTGCCTGGTTTACTCCAGAGACCATGTGTTGCCCACGCAGCGTGATCCCTCTCTCTGCCTGCCTGGTTTACTCCAGAGACCATGTGTTGCCCATGCAGTACGATCCCTCTCTCTCTGACTGCCTGGTTTACCCCAGAGACCATGTGTTGCCCACGCAGCGTGATCCCTCTCTCTGACTGCCTGGTTTACCCCAGAGACCATGTGTTGCCCACGCAGCGTGATCCCTCTCTCTGACTGCCTGGTTTACTCCAGAGACCATGTGTTGCCCATGCAGTACGATCCCTCTCTCTGCCTGCCTGGTTTACTCCAGAGACCATGTGTTGCCCATGCAGTACGATCCCTCTCTCTCTGACTGCCTGGTTTACCCCAGAGACCATGTGTTGCCCACGCAGCGTGATCCCTCTCTCTGCCTGCCTGGTTTACTCCAGAGACCATGTGTTGCCCACGCAGCGTGATCCCTCTCTCTGACTGCCTGGTTTAATCCAGAGACCATGTGTTGCCCACGCAGCGTGATCCCTCTCTCTGCCTGCCTGGTTTACTCCAGAGACCATGTATTGCCCACGCAATGTGATCCCTCTCTCTCGGCCTGCCTAGTTTACTCCAGAGACCATGTATTGCCCACGCAATGTGATCCCTCTCTCTCGGCCTGCCTAGTTTACTCCAGAGACCATGTATTGCCCACGCAATGTGATCCCTCTCTCTCGGCCTGCCTAGTTTACTCCAGAGACCATGTGTTGCCCATGCAGTACGATCCCTCTCTCTGCCTGCCTGGTTTACTCCAGAGACCATGTGTTGCCCACGCAGCGTGATCCCTCTCTCTCTGCCTGCCTAGTTTACTCCAGAGACCATGTGTTGCCCATGCAGTACGATCCCTCTCTCTGCCTGCCTGGTTTACTCCAGAGACCATGTGTTGCCCACGCAGCGTGATCCCTCTCTCTGCCTGCCTGGTTTACTCCAGAGACCATGTGTTGCCCATGCAGTACGATCCCTCTCTCGGCCTGCCTGGTTTACTCCAGAGAAAAGGTAACATCAATACATCCGGAACAAGAGAAGCTGCTGAAGCTTCAGGATTAGCAAAGCAATGCTCTAACTGTCCGCCCGTCGGAGCTTCCATCCTAGACTAGCTGCCGACCAAGGTTTAGGGCCTGGTCTGCCCTGCCATGACATTTAGTATTTAGGTTGCATTTCACCGCACAAGGGTAAGGCCTGTAGCTTCCCAAGTTCGCTCCTTCGCCCGAAGCCGTGGGCACGATGCAGGGTATTGGTTTTGATGAGCGCCGCCCAATATTCGTCGCTGACAGAAAGCAGGTAGTACCGTCTACTGTCATAAGGTAGGTGAATCATATCTAAGACTTGAATTTTATATCTGAGTCATATCTGATTAAGACCTGACTCTCGTATCTCAGTCATATCTATATCTAACTAAGACTTGACTTTCATATCTCCGTCATACCCGACTAAAACCTGTCTCCACCCATTACAAACAGGAGATACAATTAGAACGCAATGCACATACCTCGGCATCGAAGCTGTTCAGGTTCAAATATGACAAGTAGTAAAGGCCTGGATGTCCACTTTGTGCCCCGATATCCACAAACACCGATTCTAAGACAAGACGTACATTTCAGAAATTCAGATCAATGTGTTCCCGTTGTGAATTTGAATAATGAAAACACAAACTACAGGTTGCACGATTTATTGCCTGGCATATTTAGCTGCAT
>JACEFZ010010097.1:17500-34210 GCA_014155875.1 Cepaea nemoralis
AACAGCACACGTATGTGGTGATTGTAAATGACTCACAAAGTATGACGAGAAAGGCGAAGACATGAATGCTTCGGGCAGAGTGGCGGATTCCCATTCAACAATAAAAATTTTTTACAGTATCTCAAATTAGACAGTATCTGTTGGATTTTTTCCACAGGACACGATGGTTTCGTGGGAAACGTATAGTCGGAAAGATTGGCTGGGTCTACAACCCGTGATAGGGTATTGGGGCATGATAAGGCAGATGTGGGCGGGGCCCTTTGGAATCGTGCATATAAAGCATAAGGACATATAGATCTACTGAAAATAAAATCATAAACGACCAATAAATGCCGGTAGTGATTGCCACATTGAGTAAAAGAAATACAACTGACTCCCCAGTTGAATGAGCTTGTGGATTACTTGTACCATTTATACATTTCCACACGGGATTAGGGTGGAGTCTGATGACAATGAAATATCTAAAACCTGTGCAAGAGACATCATCAACCTGTAGACACTCTCAACCAGTTCGTTTACTCTGTGCATGAAACATCATCAACCTGTAGGCACTCTCAGCCAGTTCGTTTACTCTGTGCATGAAACATCATCAACCTGTAGACACTCTCAACCAGTTCGTTTACTCTGTGCATGAAACATCATCAACCTGTAGGCACTCTCAGCCAGTTCGCTGGCTCTGTGCAAGAAACATCATCAACCTGTAGACACTCTCAACCAGTTCGTTTACTCTGTGCATGAAACATCATCAACCTGTTGGCACTATCAGCCAGTTCGCTGGCTCTGCGCAAGAAACATCATCAACCTGTAGACACTCCCAGCCAGTTCGCTGGCTCTGTGCAAGAAACATCATCAATCTGTAGACACTTCCAGCCAGTTCGCTGGCTCTGTGCATGAAACATCATCAACCTGTAGACACTCTCAACCAGCTCGCAGGCTCTGTGCAAGAAACTTCATCAATCTGTAGACACTTCCAGCCAGTTCGCTGGCTCTGTGCATGAAACATCATCAACCTGTAGGCACTCTCAGCCAGTTCGCTGGCTCTGTACAAGAAACATCATCAATCTGTAGACACTCTCAACCAGTTCGCTGGCTCTGAGCAAGAAACATCATCAATCTGTAGACACTCCCAGCCAGTTCGCTGGCTCTGTACAAGAAACATCATCAATCTGTAGACACTCTAAGCCTGTTCGTTGGCTCTGTACAAGAAACATCATCAATCTGTAGACACTCTCAGCCTGTTCGTTGGCTCTGTACAAGAAACATCATCAATCTGTAGACACTCTCAGCCAGTTCGATGGCTCTGTTCAAGAAACATCAACCTGTAGGCACTCTCAGCCAGCTCGCTGGCTCTGTGCAAGAAACATCATCAACCTGTAGACACTCTAAGTCAGTTCGTTGGCTCTGTGCTTTATTACGATCTTATTCTTCTGTCTTTCATCTCCCTGTGATCAAGAGAAAAAAGAGGAGGAAGAAGAGAGAGAAGAGGGAGGGAGAAGAGAGAGAAGAGAAAGAAAAGAATGATTTGAGGGAAATGATATAAGATAAGTGTGAAGCCTAAAAGTTCGTTCCTCAGTCGAACTCTGCCTACTACACACTACCTTTGATAGTAAAGAAAGAGGGAGAACAAGGGAGAGAGAGAGAGAGAGAAGAGAAAAAGGATGAGAGTAAGGGATACGACAGATAGAGGTTCGTGTCTCCGCGTGAGAACAATAGTTAATTACTATTGCACCATCAATGTCTCGTGGTGTATGTTATCAGGTTATAGAAGAGAGGTACAGCCTCACAAGGTCTCTAAGCTACTCTAAATTATATTACTTCAGACTGACAAGTCGAAATAAAAGGCAACTCAAACATATTTATTTTCTTCTGAACAGTAACAGAGTGACAATCTACAGCATAATCACATAAAGTAACCAGTACATGCATTGAAGACACATCTATGTATAATCGACTCCAAAAAACAACACAATACTGCATGACGCCACAAGGGGAGGTAGATAATGTAATAAACTATACAACCAGATGTTAGGGAATTATTACCTACTATCACCTCCTAACCGCATGAAGAAAAGGACTAAATCTAGGAATTACACCGGCCTTTGTTTCATAACTATCTCTCCGTAGGCTTATCAGTGGTACATGTATTCAGCCCAAACACCCATTGATCCACAGATTGATCCATCAATCCATATACCCAGGGATCTAATTCGCTCCCATCCAACTTGTTCAGCGGGTAACTGTTTACCCAGACAATGTATTCTTCTTCTGCCATCCAGTGGGTTTTATGGTCGTCCTGGGTTTCATTTGTCTCTGCCCAATCAATCGCTTGTCGTGGATCCCACTTGACCTTATTGTCATATCTGACCTTTAGTCTCCTGCGTGGTTCCAACCGCAGTGTTCCTGGCTATGGTCGTCCTGTTTGACGTTTAGCCATCTACTGCAACTAACGAGCGGTCTCCTTAGCTGGCGGTCCTCTTAACTCAAGTGGCTTTCTTGCACTTTAACGACCCTCGGACTCTGCGTGTCTTTCCCTTCTTTGGCTTATCTGCCTTGGGTAGGTTCCGTTCACAGATCCTTAGTCGCTCTCACTCCTATCAGTGATTCAGACGAGTTCTAGCATGAGCGCTTGTCCGTCTTCCTTCACTTCCTCCTCCTACAGATACTATACAGACTTGGGCACGGATTAGCCACAATTTCTGAAGTCCTGTTACTATGTTCCTTGGGCTGCCCCAAGAGGGCTCAGCCCCTTGCCGCTCCCGGAGTCCACTATTAACTGTCCTCTCTCCTGCTCGACTCTCCTAACTGACTGGATCCTCAAGTATATATTACTTCTCGAGTTGGCGCCTTTCTTGAATCACGTGACGTCGCTGTCCCTTGTCATCCAATCAGTACTTCGCGTACCCTGCTTAATTTGCATACTACCATCATATCATTAACCCAAATCTACATTGTCTCTGAAGTTCATGGTCCTGAGTTTATCGTCCTTGTTTGAGTTCATGCTCTTTAAATTAGATTTCCCAGCTCAAGCACATTCCCACTGCTATAAATCTGCCCCTCCGTTGTATTCCTTGCCCAAACTGACAGTTCCCCACAAAGCCTATGCTACGTTTGGCTTCATGTTTCCTGAATTTCTCATTTCACTAACAACGAAAGGTAAACTCTCGGTTAGGAGGCCGTGATCAAGTCAGCGCCCGGTCACTCACTAATTTTGAACTTATACTGGTTGGTGAACTTTCTGTCTCAAAATCATTCCAGTCATTGCCCTCTAGTAAACTGAGGCAGTATGTGAAAACCACTTTCCCTACTGTCTCATACCCACCTACCAAAAGTTGATGGGTCCCACCATCAATATACCGTCATTCCTCCTTGAGATCGAAGCCCTGGCTCCGCATCTGACATCCCTCATAAACAATATTGGACGCCTAAGGTGAAAACTCTTTTTGGAACTTCCACCCCAAATAATAATAATAATATAATAAATACTGGTTGCATCCCCTGCTCTCCCAGTGCATAAGGCAGTTAAATCTTGTTCGTCTTCTGACGTGCATCATAACAAAATAGTTACCAACTAATATTATCGATAAAAACAGTTCAATACCTGGCATGCCGGGGATTCCCCAGAAAACAAAATCATCAATCAATGGGTGCAATACTTAGGGGCACCACAATCAATAAAACAACGTCAATATAGGCATTCACTTAATATGCCACTCCCCTGTAACAACAACAAAACCAACAATCAAATTCACATCGGTGCTACCCACTAGGACATATGTAGTCATCCTTGAATCTGAAAAAAAACATTGTAACAATTCCTGTGACACGACAGGCAAATGCCTGGTCACCACACATAATAAAACAACCAATTCTCCCCTATTCGCAAGGACCATCAGCCTGAAGCTACAATCTTCACAATCACCGCCGATGTACACAAAAACACATCAGCCCCTACTGTAAGTGCACAATATTTAGTGGTCATAGAAACAAACCAAACATATATCATGAAACAGCTTTCGACATAAAAACAAATGTGCGCCCAGTCGTTGGACATCGTGCTCCATTGTCTTGGCGCTGAAATAACTCTGAAAAAAATGTGTGCCCAGTTCTTGGACACCCTGGCGCTGAAATAACTCTAAAAAAAACATTTGTTTGCCCAGTTCCCGGACATGGCGCTAACATGTATTCTTCGCCATGCCCCTTCACATTAAAAACAAACATATACCCGCATTAACATCTACCCGGGCAATCTCAGATTATAAATGGACTTCTTGGCCTCCTGGCACGACGTTGAACTGTGTGTTGTCACTATGACACCCAATACTACAGTTGTGTCTGCCCAACACGATAGTGAGGCCCACACAAAAATAAAAGCATTCGCGTACCCGACTTGACAACTTCCGCTATGGAACTAACAAGGGAGCTAACTGCTCCACAACAGTTGATCCTATCAAGTAGTCATATTCATTTAAACAACAAAATAACATGTTTCTAACTACATTCATGAACCTGTAAAACAAACAAAGGATGGCTAAACGCTACTACCCATATGCACGTGACTACAACAAAATTGTCATTCAATTATGAACCAACACTACACCACGAACGTTTAACTAATTATTAAACTACTGTTCATTGCGTCATGCTGAAATAAATATATAAAGAATATGTTTCTGCTTGCGGGTGCTCTCTGGATTCCGTTTTCTTCTTCACTGAATTTCTACGATTGTTTTCTTTAAAGTGTCTATTCTATATGCACGGGCAGAAATATAGGGCGTCGCTTGTCATTCACTGCCCAACACTGTTAACATGTCTAATTCTGGTATCTTGAAACTTGAACACGCCGGTACGATGAATTCCACCTCTGTTCCCGCTTCTAAAATAAAGGGATTTTCTAACTACCACGAATTACACTGTCATTTGTCTCTTCACAACAGCCATAATTAACTCACTGCATAAAACACAAGGGAACAACCCCGCTTGGTGATGTAATTTTCATGCGTGCATTTCTTGTATGCCACATGTGCTACTGCCCCCTGGCGTATTGAGTTCAGCCAGGCAAACAGCTGCCTTCCTGACAAACTAAGTCACACTCGTCCCCGTACAGCCACAGGTTTGGCATGCTCTGCATATCAGGTGTGGGAATTGGTCTTATACTTTGCATGGCTCTGGGTTTCGCTTGCCATACCCTGTCGTCAATCATGACTCTACTTCCTGGACGAAGAGTGGGTGGCCTTGGTATAACGGTGGGGTATTTTATTGTGATACCCTTCAATCAGTGAGTTAGTCTTTAACGTGCACTGAAAAGAGGAACTTGTCCTTTAACGATAACAAGATAAGACCACCCTTACGTTGACTTGCTCTGCTCAGCTGTTGTCTGAGCTCATTTCGGACAGATTCCGCTGCGCTGACACTCCTTCTGAGTTGGCTATCCCTGGGTATTTTGTTGTAGTGGGTTTTCCTGTATTCTTGTAGCAAGGTGGTTATGGCCGGTGTACTTTACACAAGAGTTTCTAACTGAACAGACTTAGTAGAAACCTCGCCGACAGATAGTTCAGACAATTTACCAACCAGCTATGAGATAAGTAGCCTAGTAAAGGAACACTTACTGAGACAACTATCGAGCAGGCAATCACGAACTACTGACTATAAGCGACAAATCTATGTATACGATCTTACTATATAGTATAGACCTGACACCGCCGAGACAAAGTTCACATGGAATATTCTGGGAACTCCTGGACTACAATAGGAACCCCAGATTATTCTGGAAACAATCCTGCCGACGACGCCATTTGTGATCAAGAGGAAAAGAAGAGGAAGAAGAGGGAGGAGGGAGGGAGGAGAGAGAGAAGATAAGGAAAAGAATGATGAGGGAAACGATATAAATAGTGTGAAGCCTAAAAGTTCGTTCCTCAGTCGAACTCTGCCTACTACACACTACCTTTGATAGTAAAGAAAGAGGGAGAACAAGGGAGAGAGAGAGAGAGAGAAGGAGAAAAAGGATGAGAGTAAGGGATACGACAGATAGAGGTTCGTGTCTCCGCGTGAGAACAATAGTTAATTACTATTGCACCATCAATGTCTCGTGGTGTATGTTATCAGGTTATAGAAGAGAGGTACAGCCTCACCAGGTCTCTAAGCTACTCTAAATTATATTACTTCAGACTGACAAGTCGAAATAAAAGGCAACTCAAACATATTTATTTTCTTCTGAACAGTAACAGAGTGACAATCTACAGCATAATCACATAAAGTAACCAGTACATGCATTGAAGACACATCTATGTATAATCGACTCCAAAAAACAACACAATACTGCATGACGCCACAAGGGGGGAGGGTAGATAATGTAATAAACTATACAACCAGATGTTAGGGAATTATTACCTACTATCACCTCCTAACCGCATGAAGAAAAGGACTAAATCTAGGAATTACACCGGCCTTTGTTTCATAACTATCTCTCCGTAGGCTTATCAGTGGTACATGTATTCAGCCCAAACACCCATTGATCCACAGATTGATCCATCAATCCATATACCCAGGGATCTAATTCGCTCCCATCCAACTTGTTCAGCGGGTAACTGTTTACCCAGACAATGTATTCTTCTTCTGCCATCCAGTGGGTTTTATGGTCGTCCTGGGTTTCATTTGTCTCTGCCCAATCAATCGCTTGTCGTGGATCCCACTTGACCTTATTGTCATATCTGACCTTTAGTCTCCTGCGTGGTTCCAACCGCAGTGTTCCTGGCTATGGTCGTCCTGTTTGACGTTTAGCCATCTACTGCAACTAACGAGCGGTCTCCTTAGCTGGCGGTCCTCTTAACTCAAGTGGCTTTCTTGCACTTTAACGACCCTCGGACTCTGCGTGTCTTTCCCTTCTTTGGCTTATCTGCCTTGGGTAGGTTCCGTTCACAGATCCTTAGTCGCTCTCACTCCTATCAGTGATTCAGACGAATTCTAGCATGAGCGCTTGTCCGTCTTCCTTCACTTCCTCCTCCTACAGATACTATACAGACTTGGGCACGGATTAGCCACAATTTCTGAAGTCCTGTTACTATGTTCCTTGGGCTGCCCCAAGAGGGCTCAGCCCCTTGCCGCTCCCGGAGTCCACTATTAACTGTCCTCTCTCCTGCTCGACTCTCCTAACTGACTGGATCCTCAAGTATATATTACTTCTCGAGTTGGCGCCTTTCTTGAATCACGTGACGTCGCTGTCCCTTGTCATCCAATCAGTACTTCGCGTACCCTGCTTAATTTGCATACTACCATCATATCATTAACCCAAATCTACATTGTCTCTGAAGTTCATGGTCCTGAGTTTATCGTCCTTGTTTGAGTTCATGCTCTTTAAATTAGATTTCCCAGCTCAAGCACATTCCCACTGCTATAAATCTGCCCCTCCGTTGTATTTCTTGCCCAAACTGACAGTTCCCCACAAAGCCTATGCTACGTTTGGCTTCATGTTTCCTGAATTTCTCATTTCACTAACAACGAAAGGTAAACTCTCGGTTAGGAGGCCGTGATCAAGTCAGCGCCCGGTCACTCACTAATTTTGAACTTATACTGGTTGGTGAACTTTCTGTCTCAAAATCATTCCAGTCATTGCCCTCTAGTAAACTGAGGCAGTATGAGAAAACCACTTTCCCTACTGTCTCATCCCAATAGAGCATTGCCACCAATCAAGTGTTTAGACAAGGTTCTAAAGACAGCCACCCCATGGAACGAGATCGAGTGATATGACCTGGTTACATCCTAAACAACCAATCCGCAAGTGTGACGTTTCGGTCTCGGTTCTGCACATTCGTCTAGTTTCTGACTGTTGAGATGGAAAGGAGCACTCTGCAAGACAGTTCCCGTGCAGATGCGACTTTGTTACTGGATCAGGAGGAAAGTCTCCACATCAGCCTGGTTCCAATAGAGGATCGATTTCACTGCAACGGGTTTTATCCCATAACACAGGGTATCTTTCCATAGGGCGGCCGCCGAAAGCATCGTACAAAATACGAACTCCTCAGCTTCAGCGACGATCCTCAAGGAGTCTCAGAGAAAACTGCACTTGTGAACCAGATGTTGTAGACCGGAATCGAACCCACAACATTGGAAGCGCAAGGCAAATGGTGTAACCACTCTGCTACGAGGACTCCCTGCGATAAACCAACTCACATTATCCCCCCCCCCTCCCCCACCCCGAGTAATCTAATTGGTTGGATTCTGCAGCTAAAGTTGTCTACCCGTTGACGTAGCCAGTCTCACGCCAACAGTCCTGGTCGCCTTCTACGACATGTTATTCGTGTCTTTCCTGATGTGCGCCACTGTGTCTCACAGGATCATTAATGACCAGGTTATGTGAGAGTTCTCTAAAAGGCCACTCCCATGGTGTGAAGTTTCCGTATCGGCTCTGCACAATCGACTGGTTTCTGCGATATCGGCTCTGCATAATCGCCTGGTTTCTGCGGTATCGGCTCTGCACAATCGCCTGGTTTCTGCGGTATCGTCTCTGCACAATCGCCTGGTTTCTGCGGTATCGGCTTTGCACAATCGCCTGGTTTCTGCGGTATCGGCTCTGCACAATCGCCTGGTTTCTGCGGTATCGGCCCTGCACAATCGCCTGGTTTCTGCGGTATCGGCTCTGCACAATCGCCTGGTTTCTACGGTATCGGCTCTGCACAATCGCCTGGTTTCTGTGGTATCGGCTCTGCACAATCGCCTGGTTTCTGTGGTATCGGCTCTGCACAATCGCCTGGTTTCTGAGCTTGGAGAGGAAGAGGAGAGCTCTGTGAGACAATCCTCGTGCGGATGCGACTTTGGTACTGGATCAGGAGGAAAGTCTCCACACCAACCTGGCTCAAGTATATGGAAAATTTGTTCAGGGCTTTGTTCAGCCTTTTAAATGACATAGGATTCAACAACCAACCAACCAACCAAGCGTCCATTCAGCCAACCATACAACCAAATAACTAAGCGTCCATTAAACCAACCACCAACAAAGCGTCAAATCAACCAACCAACCACCCAACCAATCAACCAACAAAGCAATCAACCAACCAATCAACCAACCAGTCACCCAACCAATCAACCAATAAATCAAACAACCAGCCACCCAGCCAATCAACCAACCAACCATTTATCCAACCAACCAACTAACCAATCAACCAACCAGCCAACCAACCAAACATCCACATAACTAATCAATTAACCAACCAATCATCCAATCAATCAACCAACCAACCAACCAACCAATCAATCAGTCAACCAATCAACCAATCAACCAACCAATCTATCAACCAACAACCCAAAACAGCAATCAACCTACCAACCACACAAACAAACAACCAACCAATCAATCAATCAACTAACAAATCAATCAACCAACCAATCAACCAACCAATCAACCAACCAACCAATCAATAAACCAACCAACCAACTAATAAACGAACGAACCAACCAACCAATCAATCAACCAACAACACAAAAAAGCAATCAACCTACCAACCACCCAACCAATCAACCAACCAATCAATCAATCAACTAACAAATCAATCAACTAACAAATCAACCAACCAATCAACCAACCAACCAATCAACAAACCAACCAACCAATCAACCAACCAACCAACCAACCAACCAACCAATTTATAAACGAACCAACCAACCAACAAGCAAGCCAGTAAGGCAAACAAACTAACAACACACACATACACACGCAAAACACGCACAGGCATATATATATATATATATATATATCAATAATCATCATATATATATCAGGCTGTCATCAACCCGGAAAAGGCGGCTGTGTTGTGGTGCTCTCTGGACAACAGGATTGTGAGAGATGATGCCCCAAGCCCCACGATAGATGGTAGAAGCGTCAACAGAGAGAACAAACTGAAGTATCTGGGAATCACATTTGACAGGAGTCTGTCCTTCAAGGGCCATGTGGCGACGGTTGTGACAAGATCTCAAAAGGGACTCAATGCACTTAAAATTATGGCTGCAATGGACACAGAGCAGAGAATGCTCTTCACACTATACCAGCACTTGATCCTCTCAGTGATTGATTATGGACTAGGACTGCTCACTGTCTCAAAGAGTCAGCTGATGAAATTAGAGCGCATACAGAATCGTATGCGGGTCATTCTGGGATGCACCAGAGACACTCCAGTAGTGTGTATGCGTTACATCCTTGGTCTGCCTACTGTTGCTGGTAGGCACAAGGTGATGCAAGCGAAGGCATACCTCAGAGTAGCTGCAGACACAGATCACCCGTTGCATGAGGCGCTGGACGTAGTTAAGGGTCAGAGACTGATAAGAGGGAAATCATGGATGGCTCAGGCGGAGGATACGATCAGACAGGTGTGCCCTCTTGGAGAACATTAGGCGAGGAGAGGAGTGGGTCAGAGTGCCAGCCGTGCAGTCAGACTTGTGCAGAGTTATAATCACATTGAGCCGGGAGTGCAGGGAGTGGCCAGCAGGGGCCACGGAAGTGGAAATTCAGCAATTAATTCAGGAAAATTCTCGCCCGGGTGATGTGATTATCTACACGGATGGGTCGGTGTTGAGAGGTAGGAGAAGTGCTTGGGGGTTCTTGGCAAAAACTAATGGTCGGCGTTTGGTGCAGGAGAGCCTGGCGTATGATGACACTACATCTAGCTTAAGAATGGAGGTGGAGGCGGTCAGTGCAGCTTTCCGCTGGATAGAAACACGATACATACACATATTGTGATTGTAACTGACTCAGAAAGCATGCTGAGAAGGGTGAGAACAGGCAAGCTTCGTGCAGAGTGGCTTGCTTCGCTTCGGAGGTCACGGGTAGCAAGCATCACCTGGATCTTTTCTCCTGGGCATGCCGGTGTGCTGGGGAATGAACAGGCGGACAGATTGGCTGGCTCGGCAGAACTTGGTGGAGTATTGATGCATGACAAGGCAGATGTGGTTGCGGCCTTGTGGGAGCACGTGTACACCTCGGAGGAGCAAATGGATCACCATAGTCTGGTTAGAATGAGGCAGCGAGGAGTGACGAGGGGATCTGGCCGACGCTCGACGCTCAGAGGAAAGGCGAGACGGACATATAATCAGATTGCTACTGGAACTATTAGTGTTGGAACTCTTCGCTGGTTGCTGAGGATGGGGACGGAGCGCTTATGGGAATGTCCCGAATGCTGTGATGTCGGTTCCTAGATCAATCAATCAATCAATCATATATTATATATATAGATATATATAATATATTATATATATATATATATATATTATATATGTTGTGTGTGTGTGTGTGTGTGTGTGTGCGCGCGCGCGTATGTATATATGTATATGCTCGAATACGGTAATTAAAAAATTACTAGTCCGACAATCTAAGTAAACATAAGGTAATAACCTGTGTTAAAGTTAAAAGTTAGTTGCATATCCATTACCGGACGGTTGCAGTCAACCCCAGTATTTTTGTTGGCTGTTTGTGATTTCAATGCAAATTATGTTCAGTAGTTTGCCATTGCTTTCTGAGTCACCTGAACTTATACCATTGATAAAAACCCACGCAAGGACGTCTGCTGATAAATCGCCCGCAGCTTATTTCGAACGCGGTATGCGGGATTACGAATTGCACCCGAAACCTCTTCGCCATGGAACAAGCGAATATTGAGTATATGGTGCTAGACTCATATTTCCATGGCCAACCGTCACTCGGTGGCTGATATGGTCAGTATGACACCGACGGCCATCTTTATTTTCCAGAAGATTTCCTAATGCCTATTTCATACTGGTCAAAATAGGATCCCGTGTCAATGTTCTAAATTCGCCCCTTAGCGGGTTCGAACTCATGAGCACAGGACCACAAGGCGAGCGTCTAACCACTACAGAACCGCGACTCCTTGAACTGATTAAGTGTCATGGGATGATAAATCGTCTTATTCGAACTGTACGTAACTGCCACGGGTTTATAAATCAAACTATAGTTACAATATCAATACAGTAGTTTCCTCTTACAACCGCCTTTAATTTCATATATAACACAACATGCCTGCTACTATATTAACAACTTTTAAGTCATAACTGTGATACACATTCACTTTAAATTTTTTGCTGTCCATTTTTGTTGAGTCTAAATCTACTTTTTGTTTGGCACGCAATCAGTTAAATCGTGTGCTAATGAATATCTCAAACCAACAAAGTTCCAAAACAAAACAGTCACACAGTAGTTACTTTACAAAAGTAACACTACTATGTTAGGTACATACTGCAGACACCACACAACATAAACTAAAGTAATTAGATAAATCCACCAAGCTGAAATATTTTAATTTTTTTTTTCGCATATCCTTTACAGGACATCGCTGTCAACACCAGCATTTTACCGCTGTTGTTGATTTCTTGGCAAGATTACGGTCAGTAGATTGCCATTGCCATTGCTGAAATATACAGCACACATATTCACACAGTAATTTGAATTGTCAACCACGGTAATTTTAAACTGACTATCTAATTACTTTGCCGGCTTCCTTGCTTAGAGGTTAGCGACTTTTCTCCGTGATCTCGTATACTCTCGTAGGTAACGTGACGACGGTGAGAATCAGCAGTGGTTCGAATCGGGTCGGTAACTTACGGGGTATGTAAGCCGGCCGCTCAGAAAGCAATGGCAAACTACTGAGCGTAATCTTGCCAAGAAATCAACATACAGCTGAAAGATGCTGATGTTGACAGCGATGTCATGTAAAGGATATGCAAAAACATCTAATTACTCTAGTCTGTAATGTGTGTTTTCTGCACTATGTACCTGACGAGAAGCAGCGAAATATGCCAGGCAATGAATAGTGCAGTCTATTGTTTGGGTCTTTTTTACTCAAATTCACCACGGGAAAACATTGTTTTGAAATGCTATATTAGTTTTAAACACGGGAACGAAAGTGATTAATTCAACTCAGAAGATAAATATCATGTGTAGGCCAGCATAGCCGAATGGATAAGAACGCGTGTTCTTACACATCCGGTGTGCTGATGCCGAGGTAACGGGTTCAATCCCCTACACCGGACAGTTGGACTACAAAACTGACCTTTCGTCCTTGACTTGGGGACGTAAATTACAAGTACATCTGAAAGCGTTATGGGTTCGCCTGATGGTGAAGGACACTGTTAATAAGGAAAGCTAATGCACACGCAAAATTCAGTCCAGCACTATTAGAAGTCGTCCAGAAAGCAATGGCAAACTACTGAACGTATACACTTGCCTAGTACATCAACAGCAGCTGAAAAATGCTGGTGTTGACTGCAACGTCCTGCAAGGGATATGCAACAAAAACAAAACAAAAAAAACTATTAGAAGACCTGTCTGTGGACTTCAAAGCGAGCGAGTGCAAAATTTAAAAACAATGCTATATTAATTTTAAATACGGGAACGAAAGGTGACTAATTCAACAGAGAAGATAAACACCATGTTATATTTGAAAACATGTATTTGGAAGCAGTTTCTTGCCATGGGTCTGTGACATCATAGCGCCATTACATTGTGTAGGCCGCGATCGAGGTGGAGATGGTGTCCAATTTTTCCGTCTCTTTGACAAGCGACGAGTCAAGGCGTCGTACCAGCGTCAGACCCTGCTGATGAAATTACCGGCAGGGTTCTCTATCCACTTCGCTCTTGTAAGAAAATTACAGAAGGAGACCACTGACGTCTGATACGGTTCTAAATGATCTACATCCATCCATCATGTGCCATGCCGGTAAGCGTGGGCGGTCATGTTCTGCCATCTCACTCGATCACCAGAGTCATGGATCAGCTCCGTGTTTCTGTCTCGACCATGCCACAAGGCCAAGCCATTTAGGTACATGCTTCTAGGTCTTCCCCTTGGTCTGTTCTTCCCGATCAGATCTAAATGATCTAACTCCAAACAAACAGAATCAGCGCAATGTGAAGGAACAAAAAAAAAAAAACAGACATATATGTTGTTGAGCATTGCTTAATTCTGTTTCTTGACATCCACAGCTACTTTTAATCATTTTATTTTTTAATCAAGTTACCTTTTATAAACAGGCTTCGTGGCTACGGGGTTACGGATGCAGTTCGTAATTCCACACACTGCGCTCGAAACACAGCTGTGGGCAGCAGACCGCATTACGTTGGTTTTTTATGCTTGCTTGCTTGTGTTCGTTGGCTTGAGCTCCAACGCAAAGTCCTGTATGTCGGATGAAGGCATCCTGTTGTCCAACATCAGTGTGATGTCATACAGGACCTGAGGTTTGCGTGAGTATCCGTTGTCCCATGTCTGGCTTATTGGTGTGCAGACTGGTGGTTCCTCGCCATACAGGCAGACACTCTCCGACTTCGGAGGAATCGGCGATCCTATTGACTTCAGCCAGGACCCCGAAGGGACCTGTTGCCCAGGACGCTCGGCGAGGACGCGTCAATAGGTCTTGGCCAGTATATAACCCGGCCCTGGTGCCTTGGAAACATCTCTGCGTCCCGTTGGTTTTTTATGAAATTGTTTGGGTGATGGCCGCTCAGAAAGCAAGGGCAAACTACTGAACGTAAACTTGCCCAGGAATCATGAACAGCCAAATTGCTGGGGTTGGCTGCTACGTCCTGTAAAGGATGTGCAAACTTTAACTAGTTAGTTAGTAGACAGATCATCCTCATTGCACATCGAACAGTTCAGTCCATAAGTGCTCGGATCCCCTTCTCAGCAAATTCCGCAGCGTGTAGCGGCTCACGACACCAGTTCTGTTTGATTGATTGATTGATTGATCTAGGAACCGACATCACAGCATTCAGGACATTCCCATAAGCGCTCCGTCTCCATCCTCAGCAACCAGCGAAGAGTTCCAACACTAATAGTTCCAGTAGCAATCTGATTATATGTCCGTCTCGCCTTTCCTCTGAGCGTCGAGCGTCGGCCAGATCCTCTCGTCACTCCTCGCTGCCTCATTCTAACCAAACTATGGTGATCCATTTGCTCCTCCGAGGTGTACACGTGCTCCCACAAGGCCGCAACCACATCTGCCTTGTCATGCATCAATACTCCACCAAGTTCTGCCGAGCCAGCCAATCTGTCCGCCTGTTCATTCCCCAGCACACCGGCATGCCCAGGAGAAAAGATCCAGGTGATGCTTGCTACCTGTGACCTCCGCAGCGAAGCAAGCCACTCTGCACGAAGCTTGCCTGTTCTCACCCTTCTCAGCATGCTTTCTGAGTCAGTTACAATCACAATATGTGTATGTATCGTGTTTTCTATCCAGCGGAAAGCTGCACTGACCGCCTCCACCTCCATTCTTAAGCTAGATGTAGTGTCATCATACGCCAGGCTCTCCTGCACCAAACGCCGACCATTAGTTTTTGCCAAGAACCACCAAGCACTTCTCCTACCTCTCAACCCGGGCGAGAATTTTCCTGAATTAATTGCTGAATTTCCACTTCCGTGGCCCCTGTGAACCAGTTCTGTTTTGGTTTATTACTCTTCTTTGGCTTCCTGCGTAGTGTTCTTGTTTGGCCACACCTCTTTTAACTTGCTGTTCTCGTAGCCTGACCATGGTTGTAAATTCCCAGCCATCGCTTGGTTCTCGTAAACGACTTACTTCTTATAAAGCATTCAGAATGTCTGCCTGGTCCATGGCTCGTCCGCCTTCCACAATAGCTCTGTCTTCAAGCCTGTCAGCCTGCTCATTCTCTTGTAAACCCGCATGCCCTGGCACGAAGATGAAACTAATCTTTGCCAGCCGAGACCGCTCCAGAGACAGCAGCCACTCTCTTCGACCCATCCCATCTCTATCCTCCTGAGCATACTCATTGAGTCACTAAAGGGCCATGCCCGATTGATGTCTTGCTCGAGCCATGTTATTGCTTTACTTACTGCCTTGACTTCCATAGTCAGGCTGCTTGTCGTCAAAGCAAAAGCGTCAGACTCTTCCTTCACAATTTTCCCTCCTGCCTGATCCGTAAAGGCCCATGAACGTCTCACTACTCGGACAACCGACACATCCTGTATATGACAGCATCCTCTAAAAATTCTCGAAGATTAGAGCCTGTACTTCGCCTCCACGCAGCTGAATTTTTTGTATGTATTTCTGCCTAGTTGGGTGCAAACTGAAAAAGGGCGTGCAGAAATTTTTGGCACTTTTATTTTCTCCCTCGCCAGGTTTTAATCCTCAAGGAACACACCTGCTGAAGAAGTCTTCGGGTTGACCCCTCCGCGACGTTCTCTTTTAACCTGCTGCCTTTACCTTCTTATCTTGCTAGGGGAATATTTTTGTGTGTTTTGCGTTGACTCTGACTTTAACTGCCTTTTATAATAATATTAGATTTCTTTTTTTTAACCCTAGCTTTGCTAACTTGTGTATTTTAAACCTTTTATTAAAATCTCAAGGAACCCGAGGTCCCGTTTAACAAACATAATAAAAGTGATGAACAATTTTTTTCCCGCGTTTCCATCCTGTGTAGGAATCGCGGTAACACCAGCATCTTTCAGGTATGTTGATTCCTAGGCTAGATTACGCTCATCAGCACGCCACGCTTTTCTGAGCGACCGGCTCCATACTCTTATAAGTCATTGCGTAAATCGAACCCTTCTAATTCCGTCCGCTCATGCCGACCACAGAGTATTCGGGGTTAAAGGGAAAGCTGCTAACCCCTCGGCCAGCACCGGCGATGAAACAATGCAGATGTAATAAATTAAGACGGCGAAAACAAAAAGGAAAGGAAAAAAAGAAGAAAAAAAAAAAAAT
>JACEFZ010010098.1:0-117329 GCA_014155875.1 Cepaea nemoralis
CGAAACGGGGGCGGTCATTTTTCGCCATCTCACTCGTCACCAGAGTCGTGGAATTTCAGCTCTTTGTTGTTGTCTCACCATACCAAGTCCCCAAAAAACATCCAGGTATTTACTTCTCTGCCTTCCCTTTGTTCTCGTCCCCATCAATCTTGTCAGTTGTCACTAAGTTCTCAAATATAATTCTTCTCATAACATGTCTTTAAGCGAATCATGATATACTAGGCACTTTTAAAGAGGTAGTTTGCCGTTGCTTTCCTCAGGGCAGTGACCTTACGGTCGGAGCCCGCAACCATTGACTAAAATACGATTCTTTCCTGCCGCGTGTAACTGAGGCCTGACCCACAAATATCGTCGGCTGCCCTAAAAATTACTCCCCCACCTCCCTTCCGGGCTTTTTTTAAAAAACTTCCAATAAAGGGAAACAATAAACATCACATAATCCACGGGAAACATGTTCACAGGGAATCCAAAGGAAATCACACAAATCCAATAAAAAACACTAATCGTCCCCCCAAAAAAGTAACGCTGTCGCCATTTTGGAAACCCCAAATTAGTTAGTTAGTTAGTTACGATTTCCCAAAACTCACGAAAGGGGGTCGCCCCCATTATGCTCCTTTCCTGTGCCAGGAATATAGCATAAACGCTCCCACTCCCAAATGTGAAAAGGGGAAAGACGGAGTTCACAACAACAGCCCGCCAGATCCACTTGCTAATGCCGCTCCCGAATGTAAAACCAATGCCCCCACAAAACCCCCTTCTCTTATGGAATGGGCAGTCATTTTCTCATCTGGATGTTTCCTAGATGTTCACCCACACAGTCCACGAAAATAAGTTCATTTTCGATGCAGTGGCATCACCAGAAGCCCAGCAGCCACGCATTTCTGCAAAAGGGAAAAAAACCGGTAAATCTGGGACATAGCCATCTACACGCTCCGAAATGTAGTCACTTTCCCAAAAAACTCGGGCAGATTCAAAGCATTTCAACGAAACTCACAGCTCCAGTGTCGCGCCCCGCACTCAATCAGTAGCAGGGCGACGGAACCTCAAGCCTCTTAGTTCCTCTTAGACATGCGTGGTAAGCTACAGGTTGCTTTTTTCGCTTCCCTTATGGGCCCCCGGGAATCCCAAGAAATCAGGAACCTTGGAATGTGATCAACTAGAAAAATTAGTATAATGAGTCCATCAAAGTTTTTTGCTAAAAATTATCATGCAAGAATGGGGAAAAAGATACAACCTGAAATAGGGAAGAACAATGTGGGTTTGTAAAAGGGAAAAGGTACAGTAAATGCTGTGTATATGCTGCGAACAGTTGTTAAACGTGCTTAGAATAAACAAGGATTACATTTTTTGCTTTTTTGACTATAAAAGGCTTTTGATAGGTTAGACGTCACGGTGGATATGCTTGCAGATCTACAAATTGATGGAAAAGACATTAGACTTATAAAAAAAATATTGGAAAAAACAAGCTGCAAAAAGGATTGATAATGAGTGGGACAGTATCACCCAATTAAGAGAGGTGTTGGGCTGGGATGTGTGATGTCTCCAGACCTTTTTTCCCTGCGTGAAAGTATTTCGAAAGTAGAGGAAAAAATGGAATCAGCTTTGGGAGGACGAAACATAAATAACATTAGATATGCAGATGAACGTATTAATTGCAGACAATCCAGGATCTGAAACAATTAGTGACGCGTTGTTGTACACAGTGAGCAACTGGGGTTAAAATTAAATTGTAAAAAGACTCAGCTTATGGTCGTCAGTGGGAAGGAAGAAGTGCCACAATGAAATATACGAGTAAATGGAAATATCTTCAACAAGGGAAACGGTAAAATTATCTTGGAACAGTTTAACATCTATGGGGGATGCCTTAAAAGATTAGAAAACAAGAATCGCCATGGCGAAAGTAGCCTTTAGCAAGATGAAAAACATTCTGACCAATAAAAAGATGTCAATTGAAACGAGAAAAAAGAGTGTTGAGGGGATACATAGAGCCTGTTCTTTTGTATGGATGTGAAACTTGGACAATGAGCAGTCAAGCTGAAAAGCATCTGATGGCTGCAGAAATGTGGTTTCTGAGGAAAATGAAAAGAATACCATGGACGACAGAAAAACCAATGACCAAGTACTACAGGAGACAAATGAAACATCGTAGACTGATTAGAGAAATTAGACGTAGACAGTCAACATTTTTGGACATGTTATGAGAAGAAATGGTTGGAGAACTTAGTGACAACTGGCAAGATCGAGGGGAACAGACCAAGAGGAAGACCGAGAGGAAAATACCTGGATGGCTTGGCCACATGGCATGGACGAGACAGGAAACACTGAGCTGATCCACGACACTGGTGATCGAGTGAAATGGCGAGTCATGACCGCCCACGCTTTCCGGCATGACACATGATTGTTTGATAGAACGTGTCTAAAAACTGAATGTCTACGTGTAATTTCTCTAATCAGTAGTTATCAGACATACTTTTTCAAAAAGGCCTGGTACACTATTGAACCAAAATACAAAATAATCACCCATAGTCCATAATGCGGGGTTTTTGATTGCAACTTCCTGTGAATGCATGCAACGTCCGATTCCATTGAGAAAAAAAAAAATTTCCACCTTGGCGCACCCCCCCTTGGGGCATTGGTTGTGACCTGGGTTCTGTTGCGGTGTGGGTTTTTCTTGTTTCTTTGTGCCAGTGATTGGCTTATCTGTTGACGGTTCTAGCTATTTTTTCAGCTGGGGTTTCGTTGGCGGCAATTTTTTGCGTTAGAGTATATCTTTTTAGGTGGCTTCTTCTGTCGTGTTGGCTTCTGGCTAAAACTTTTTGCTAGGGTGCAGTCGTTTGCTGGTTCCTTGTACGTTTTTGGGTTAATCGTTTTTTTCTTCTGGGTGGTGTCGGTGTGTTCTTCCTCTGAGCTGGAGCTGGGACCATGCGTCTTCTTGTTTTTGGCGTTCTTCTTTCATTTTTCTTGGAGAGGAGTAACATCTCCTTTGCATATTGCTGTTTCCATGCGCGACTCCATGCGGGCTCCTTTATTTCCTCGCCTGATCTGTCTTTCGTTCCGTGTGCATACATCTATAAATATGTCATACTCTTTCCTTTTTGTTGATTCTTTCTTGTAGACGCCCCAGTCTTCTTTCGGGTTGTCTGTGTTCTCCTTCGTACTTTCTTGATGAATCTGGCGGGTATCTGGTTCCTCCTGGGGCATCTCGGCTGTACTGGTGTCTCTAATTTGCTGTTGGTGGTTGGTCTGAGTTTTTGCTTCAGCTAGCATCTTATTGGCTCCTTTCTTGTGTATTGTCTTCACTAGTTTATCGATGTTTTTCTGTTGAGTCTCATCTGGCGGTTTCTCTGTGTTCTGTTCATTGGGTTCATCTGGCTTGTTTTGGGATAATTCCTTTCAGCTTGTTGCATTTGTCTCTCCGCCTTGATGTCCCGTAGAATTTCTTCGTTTTTCTTGGTCGCCTCGATCATGTTTCTCCACCTCTTGTGTTTATGTTTCGCTTGATCTCTTTTTAGTTCCTCGAGCAGTTTTTTGCTGTCGCTATTCAGTGATGGTGCTTGCAGTGTCTTGATCTGCTTCTTTAGCTCGTCGATCTGGCTCTGCAGCATTGCTCTTTCATTTTGCGAGATTCCTGTGGCTGTCTCGCACCTCCTCATTGCTTCCTTGAATGGTGTCTTGTTGACAATGGCGAGTTTTAACACGTCTCTGTGTCTTTGGAGGTACGGACATCCCAGGTATCGTGCTCCATGATGTCCCATGCAGTTGGCGCACTTACGGTTTCTGTTAGGCGCCTTGAAGTCCACGTCCAGCTTGGCTAGCGGACACTCCCTAAACGCGTGGTGCTCGGCGCAGTATCGGCAGATGTCTGTTTTACTGCGGCATATGGCTTCTGCTGTGGCCGGCCCTCTGGCACCTGGAGCACTGAGTTACTCTTGGAATAAATCTCTCTGGTAGTTGTACTTGCTTGTTGATGGTCCACTGTTGTCGGCATTTCGCTCCCTCACTGGTCACCACCACCAGCGTCGTAGGTATCTTGGAGTATGTTGTTATCCGCTCCGCTTTTACGACTATGATGCTGCGATTTTCCTCCTGTAGCTTCTTTAGGATTTCATCGTCCGTTAGCTCCACATGAATCCGTTTCACGACCCATCTGACTGACTTTGTGTCTGTTTTACCGGTTCTGGTGTCTTTCTCCTCCTTCTTCTCAGCTGTCTTGGCTCTTGTCTGAGGTGGGCTGATATCCGTCTTTCTCGTGGTAGCATCACTTGATTTGGCTGTAGCTAAATGATCTTTACTGAAGCTAGCAGGCAGGTTCTCCACATTCGTCCCCTGTGCAGGCTTGGCGGCTCCAACGCTGCACATCTTGTGAGGCTGGTGTTTCTTTAAGTTTGCTTTGCGAACCATTTTCCTCCCCCGTATCAGGCTTCTTGATAATTTACGGCGACTTGGCTTACTAGCGCTAAAAAGTGCTGTCAAGCGAATCGGGCTGTGTGTGGCATGCAACTAACTTAATGTTGCTTATATTACTATTCATTACCCAGTGGTTTGGGGCTCAACATTCATATTTTTCTACTTTTCTCTTTCTGCCTTGTCTAGCAGTTTCTGATACGAGTTACATTTGTCTATCCCAACTCTTCAGGTAATACCTCCCAAAGTTTCATTGGTCGGTTCTCGACGCTGTCATGAGTGACCCATTAACGGCCATGGCACCCGGTTCCCGCACGGATTTACTTCTTCTCTGTCCCGATATTCCCGATATCCTTCTCACAAGGCACATCACTGTTGCCGCCGATATATTTACTATGTTAGTTGGTTAGTTTATTAATTTATTAGTTAGTTGGTTGGTTGGTTGATTGGTTGTTTGGTTGGTTGTTTGGTTGGTCGCGGTTTCAACTTCACGGCAATGGGTCACCCTATATTCACTCTATTCGTGTAATATCAGCGAAAGCCACACTCGCCGATAACTTGAGAAATGTGGAGATGCATGAATACCCATGGCAGTTAGCAATACACGTCAATTTGCATATGCATTTCAATACAATTTCATTGGGACTATTATATATCTGTAGTAAAATGTTCTAATGAATTTGTTTCGTTGAAGGCCATGAATCACGAATTTGCGAGTACAAATTAGTTTGGAGGCCACAGAATTGTGGCTCGTGAGATGAATGTTGTGAACACGTGTACTTGTTTGAGCAATCAACAATGTTTGCCAGAAATAAGAAAGTGAAAGAAGGACATTATACACAAGTCCAGGAGCAAAACAGATTACCTGCTTGCGTCATATGAGGAGATGGGAAGCCATGAAATAGACCTTGGCGACTGGACACATCAATTGTAGAAGAGGCACAGCGAGTCCCGGCGGAATTATTGTGGATGGAATGAAACGGTGGCATGGAGGACTATGATCAGCAGAGAAGATCCACCACACCCACAGCCGAGCTATGTGGAGAAGCCAGCACGTCTCCGTCTGCTAACAGGGCACGTGTTGCCGATGATGGTATAACTATAAACGACAGAAACACTTGTTGTAACCATTTTATATTCGATTATTTGTCATCAAAAATTGTAATGTGCGTGTTTTTGAGTAATATGCTCACTGTTGCAGGGCGCAATGTTGCAATAAATCAGCACGCAAGAATATCCAGTACGTACCCGGTGGCAGCCGGTGGAGGTATTCCATCGAGAGTCATTGATGGCGATGACAGAAACACGTACAGCGCCTGCATCCGCTCCGAATTCCAGACTAGCCCCTGGTGGGAGGTCACGTACAACAGGCCCCAAGTGTTATCCAGAATAGTTATACACACTTTGAATGGTGAGTTACGGAAGAGGTGTTTCTGTATGTTATGCCACTTAGTTGGGTTGGTGTCCTGTAGGGAATGAATTATATAAACACTGTGAAGGAAGCATCGCCAGCAGAGGCCTAATCTCAACCTGTATATGTACACTGGGCTGAGTCAGCACATGCTTACATTCTAGGGCGGTTCTTGGAGGATGTGAAGCACCAGCCTTGCACGCCCCGCTGTTGTCTGGGCTTGGAGAAGGGAAAGTAGCTCCTGGGAAGAGATTCAATACCCTCCCCAATACAGATAGATACCGGCTCCAGAGAATAGTGACAATACCATCCCCATACAGATAAATACCGGCTCCTGAGAATAGTGTCAATACCATCCTCATACAGATAAATACCGGCTCCAGAGAAGAGCCTCAATACCATCCTCATACAGTTAAATACCGGCTCCAGAGAAGAGCATCAATGCCATCCTTATACAGATAAATACCGGCTCCAGAGAAGAGCCTAAATACCATCCTCATACAGATAAATGCCGGCTCTAGAGAAGAGCCTCAATACCATCCTCGTACAGATAAATACCGGCTCCAGAGAAGAGCCTCAATACCATCCTCGTACAGATAAATATCGGCTCCAGAGAAGAGCCTCAATACCATCATCATGAAGATAAATACCGGCTCCAGAGAAGAGCCTCAATACCATCCTCATACAGATAGATACCGGCTCCAGAGAAGAGCCTGAATACCATCCTCATACAGATAAATACCGGCTCAAGAGAAGAGCCTCAATACCATCATCATGAAGATAAATACTGGCTCCAGAGAAGAGCTTTAATACCAACATCATACAGATACATACCTGCTCTTTGAATGTTCGAACCACATGAGTGCCAGTGCATAGGATGTAGGATGTAAAAGTTCCTACTCAGACTTCCTATGGATTCAATTGCCCACTAACCATTGATCCAACCAACTAACACATAGACCAATATGTATGATCTCCTTCGTCTATAACATCTCCCCATCTGTGGTTAGTTCACAATGATTACCTTTGTAGTCAAGGTTTTCAACTGACACCTATCTTCAGAAATGAATGTAAATGTGTCAGTCTAATAGGCAATATTTTCTTTAACAATAGTATAGCATAATTACTAGTGTTTGCCATTTCGTCGCTTTCCTGAATTTGTGCCACGGTGGATTGCTGTCGTTTAGGAATGATGCCAGTTGTACAAACATATTGTTCCAATGGCTGTCGTCGTTGTCTAAGAATAGCTTCATACGTGATTTATGAATGAAATAATGTATGAGAGCAGAGGGATAGGAAAGGCAGAATGTCAAACGGGTCTGCTTGCCTATTTCTCAGTCCTGTGAAAATGAACTTCGCTGGCTCGTTCGTGTCATTACTGATAAGGGTATTTTAGTTTTAGTTTAGTTTTAGTTTTTGTCGACGGATCAACATCACGACACACGGGTGCAACCCATAAGTGCTCCGTTCTTCTCCTAACTGAAACCTGAGTCTGGAGAAACTCAGCTCAGTGCACGAACTCCGTAGCACCGGCGAGAATCCTGAAATATTTCACTGATAATGGTATGAGTGCCGTTCGTTTAGAAAGCAAACTACTGAATGTAAGCTTGCCCAAAAATTATACACAGTTAAACAATTCTATGGTTTATCGCGACGTCTTATTTAGGATAGGCAACTAACTTTTAATTATGTGATTGAGCTGTAGCATATCGTCCTTACAGACGTACATTTTTCAGTTCTACACGCTAGGAAAAGTTACAGTAGACTGCAATCTGTAGATCAGAGATGTGTGGGTGTGGGGTAACAATTTCAGAACTAAATATGACTATACAACCACAACTGCTGCTTGTATACACATTGAAATGTACAGGTGGATTTGCTGACCTCTGCGGTTGTCCGGGGTTATGATATATGGCTTATAGGTCCATGTACTCAGCCGGAGAGCCACTCTAACAGTATACCAAACAGATACAATGTTCACCTACCAAGGACAAGCTCTCATCTCGTTGAGAGCGTACATCAATATATCATATCTGACTCTGTTGTACACATCTTTGAGATCGAGTGCAGCCACCGCCGTCTCTCGTCTGTTTCGAAACCTTTCGTAAACATTACAGGCAAAAGTTGTTGCATTTGCCCAAGTATTTTTACTTGGCCGGCTGGTACATTTCCAAACCTGTATATAGTCAAACCGTAGAGAAACCCAGTCTATAATTAAGCGGTAGAGAAATCATGTATGTAGAGAAGCCATTTCGATAGTCAAATCGTACAAAAACCATGGCTGTAGAGAAGCCCTGTCTATAGTAAAAACGTAAAGAAGCCCTGTCAATAGTCAAACCCTAAAGAAACATGTCTATAGAGAACGAACGAACGAACGGACGAACGAACTTTATTTCAAAGGGTAACAAATTGGGCACGCAGGCCCGTCTTACATTCAGCCCTTCCAATCACTGATATTTCGTTCAACAGTGCATAGTGCATTCACATAGGAAAAAAACATTGTCAAATGAATGTTGCAAACATAAACAATGCATGTTACCATGTTATGAGACAAATCACCACCCACCCATCTCCTATCCATCCGCGTGACCCCCACACACACATCCACCACCCAACCACCCAACCACAGGCACATACATGCCCCTATCCATCCACCCATCCCCCAACCCACACATCCCCCCCCCCCCCACAACATTACCATCTCCCCACCCACACACACACACATCTCCCACCCACAACACATCCCTCCACACACATCCCCCACCCGCCCACACACAAACCGAGGCACACACGCAAACATCTTCCACCCATCCCATAACCTACCAACACTCACTCACCCACATATCCTCCACTGCCCACCCACACACCCGAATCGCTCAGCCAAACACACATCCCCCAACTACATATCCAAAACCCACACACACACATTCCCGCCAACTCACATATCCCGCACCTACCTACACACAAAACCCGCACCCACCCAAACATCCCCCACTTAAACACATCCCTCCCACACATCCTCCACCCAAACACGCGCCAAGCACCCCCTCCCCCCGATCTCCAATCCACAATCACACATCCCTTAACTACACATCTCACCACACACATACTCACACACACACACACACACATCCCAACACCCATACACACATCCTCACCCACCAACACATTCCTCATACAAAAACACACACCTCCCGCCCACACACACACCACCGCCCACATATACCCCACCCACACACAACACATCTTCTCACCCACACACACATCCCCCCAATACACTCATCTCACACACACATCCACCCACTCACGCACTCATCCATCAACCACTCACATTCACACATCACCCACCCATCTATCAACATATGCATCTCTCATCTACTCTCCCACCCACACACACCCAAACCACCCAGCCAAACACAAATCCCCTATCCTCACATACATCCTTCATCCACTCGCATATCCCACACCTCCCCCACCCCTCACACATCTCCCCTCCCACACAACATCCCACCCATAAATACATCCCCACACACATATCACCCCACATGCATTCCTTATACACATCCCCGCCCACACATCTCTCTCCCACACACCCATCTCCCCACCCACCCACACATCCCGCAGCTACAAACATCCTCACCACCCACACATTCATCCTCCATCCACTCACATTTATCCCATCCAAACTCACACACTCCCACCCACACAGACATATCCCATTCACAGACACCCCCCACACCCAACCCCCACACCCATCACACACCCATCCCCCAACCCACACACATCTCCCACACACCCATTCGCGACCCCAAATACACATTCCCTACCCACACCCTAAACCCACCAACACCCATATACTTCTAACCATCCTACCAAATATCTCCACCCACACACACATCCCTCACATACACACACACCCACATACTGAGAAGCAATTTCTGTAGACAATGGGTATAGAAATCATGTATAGCTCTATCTACAGCCAAGCTGTAGAGGAATCACGCGGATTCTGAAACTACATCCCCCCCCCCCCCCCCCCCAAAAAAAAAAAAACACACACACACACACACACACACCCACCCACCCACACACACACACACACACACACACACACACACACACACACACACACACAAACAAACAAATCTAAGAACGGTCCTTGTTTATGTGGTGATCGGTTATCTTTTCAGATGCTGAATTAAGTAAATACTATCTTTTGTTTTCTGTTGCTTTGTTTCTGTTCTTGTTAGGTGAGAAAGGTTTGTGACGAACCGCTCGTCTGTATCTGTGTGTTATTCGCTTAGCCTCCTAGGCGTAACTGGTGTTGTATTCAATGTTCCTGCCCAGTATGGTGTGAATATCAAGCGTCAACCATGATGCTGTTTGGTATCTGTCTTTTCTTCCCTTGACTGGAAGACAAACATGCCGTGATTGTAACAGACTCACAGAGTATGATGATAAAGCTGCAGACAGGAGGGATTCAGGCAGAGTGGAAGGCTTCCATTCAATAATCAAAAATAGAGAACACCTGTTGGGTATTTTTCCGAATGTCATTCCGATGTGATGGGAAAGAAGCAGGCTGACAGATATGCTTTGTTTGCACCGTGTCAGAGTCCAGAAAGGGTACAGTGATGCAGTGACATCGTTACGCCCGCCAGGCGACTTAGCTCCCAGCAGGGATGCAGCAACTTCGTTACGCCGCCAGGCGAGTGGTAGTTACCGGCCTGCAAGATTGCTGGCTGACGAACGACCAGCGGTCAGGCCAGGACGACGCAAGACGCACGCATGCCTCGTGAAGCCACCTCAGGTGGGAGGCAAGTTGCGAACTAGCGGCAGACAGCTCTGGGACACGGACTTGGACGGACGCATGATGAGAGAAAGGCGTTGTGTGGTTTTCTGTGCTGAAAGTCGAGTGTCTGGACATCTTGAGTGTTAGACTTGTGAGCTGTATTGTGGATGTAAGTGTATTGAAGTATTAAGTATATATTGTTGTGATCATCGTAATGTATTTGATCTGTGAATAAATCCATCGAACGGTGTGTCGTTGAGTCTTACGTCAAATCACGTTGTACTTGTACTGTCTCACATGTGTTAGGTTAGCGAGCCAAGTTTAAGACCCTGACATGTGTGGACGTGGTGGCATTCGTCCGGCATTGAAATGAACGTGTTTATGTGATTAACGATTTAAAACTAGAGTTTGTGAACTTATAATTTTTGTCAAACTTTATAGTACATGTAAATGTGATCGTGGAAGGCTCATTTTGATAAATTACTACATTATTTAAACATGTGTAAGACTAGTTGTAAACGTACAGTGCATACATATTGTTTGATCGTGTAACCGTGTAAAACATTTGTGATTTGTGAAACTTGTCACCGTTTTGACCTTGTCGACATTGTGATCTTGTCGCCATTTTGACCTTGTCGCCATCTTGTAAACTTGATGTCTATGTCCTTACTGAATGTCATCTTGATGTAAGTGATGTGTCATCAATGTTGTAGAGTGTTGAGATACATGTAGATTGTCTTTGTGCATTGAGTTTGTGGAAAGCAGAAAGTTTTGGAATGAAAGTAACTTGTATTGAAAAAAAATTGTTGACAGGCAAACTTACGACCTACAATTACACTCAACGCCATACAAACCTAATCAACACGTAGTGACAAGCAGGCACACACCAACAAATAGACGCTAATTTATTTTCCTCCAAAAACAAAGCAGGTTTTCCGTACCATCCGAAACCTTGCCGTAGAGGTCATTTGTGTTTCGAAGTAGCGACCCTACAGTTCCTAGCCCGATTTCCAACCATTCTTCACCGCATCCAGGGCACTTGAGTATATTTTTCTTTTTATTTACTTTAAGGATGCAATTTTAGGCACGTATTGTCAATAGAAGTCAATTGTAAATTGTTCATTACTAACCACTTATAACATATTTTGTTTGGCTGGTATTTCATTGACATTTTTCATCATGTCTTCATTATTTGATTTCATCGATATGGGGATAAAATTACAGTTGACAGGTGATGAATTAACAAATTGGAGTGAGAAGAAATACTCTGAATACCTACTAGTACAGGAGAAAGCAAATGAACGCGATGAAAGAGCAGCAGAACGAGCTGCCAAGCAAGCAGAAGCAGAACTGGCTGCAAAGACAAAGCAAGCCGAATTAGAAATGGCTGCAAAGACAAAACAAGCTGAATTAGATAGTGAACTAAAGAAAGCAGAAATGGAACGAGAAACAGAGCTGAAGAAGGCAGAAATAGCAGCTCAGAATAAGAGAGAAGAAATGGAGTTACAGTTAAAGATGAAACAACTTGACACTGAGACTGCCATTAACAAAGAGTCTAAGAAATCTGAGAGACTGGAGAAAGAAAACCAGTACAAGAAATATCAAGGTATTGTACGTAATTATACCTCGGGTGACTGCATCGCAGCCTTTACCCAAAATTTTGAAACTTTAATGGAACATTACCAAGTTCCACTGTCTGAATGGAATATTGTTTATATGAGGAGTTTATCAGGGGAACCTCTTAAAGTCATTGAAACCACCCCCAAAGACCTCAGAAAAGATTACCATTATCTGAAATCTAAG
This sequence comes from Cepaea nemoralis, assembly GCA_014155875.1. Lineage (NCBI taxonomy): Eukaryota > Metazoa > Mollusca > Gastropoda > Stylommatophora > Helicidae > Cepaea > Cepaea nemoralis. Next base: position 12,408 of record JACEFZ010010098.1, read on the forward strand.
ATTATGGCACATTTTATGTTAGATGAGGCAGGTTACAGAGAACAATTCAGTAAGTTGAGCCCAAAACCGACTCAAACGTTCTCTGATTACCTCTGCTTAGTCCGAGATATATTTACCAAATGGACTTCAGCAGCTAAAATTGACAAAAATTATCAGAGACTAGAAGATCTGATCATTAGAGATAAAATCATTTCATCCATTCCCTTAGCATTTTCAAAATTTTTGCAAGAGAATGAATGCACTAGTGTGGATGAGATTGAGAGACGTGGTTCGGCGTATTACACAGCCAACAAACATTGTTTTGCCACTGAAGCTACTGACATTAATTTTGTAGCAGCGGCTAACTATGACAAACCCTACAGTAGGCAGAAACCTCATAGGCCTACCTCTGAGAAATTTAATCACTGTAATTATTGTAAATTTTCACATCATCAGAATGAAATGTGCGATAAGCACCCAGGATACCACACTTACCTACTAAACATGGTAAACAGACAAGATAAGGAGCGTAAATCCTTCAGAAGTTTGCGTGAATGTTCCTCTGTAAGGCGTACGGACACCATCGGAAAGATTGTAAAGGCAGGCAAATGACCAACAAAGCAAATGCCACCTTGTTTGATAGTTCGTCGTCAGATGAAGAACAACCAGAGAAACATCCTGTGAACTCAGCACAGGCTTTTGACATGTTTAGCGCAAATAAATGTTCTGTTTGTAACACCTTTTATGAAGATGGTATTCTAACATGCGGTCACGTCATCCCTATTGCCAATGAAGAAGCTAATTTGGTAGTAGATTCAAAAGGCAGGATAAACGTCCATCACGGATATGTGAATGGCAAGTCAGCTACAGTCCTTCGTGACACGGGCAGTTCACTTATTGGTCTGAAGAGAACGTTCATAATGCCTACAGACTATACAGGCAGGCACGTAACATGCAGAACATTCTCAGGCAATATTGAGAAATACCCATTAGCATGGGCATATATTGAGACACCTTTCCTCACTGGGAAAGTAAAGTGCGCTGCATTAACAAACCCAGTGTGTGATGTAATTATTGGAAATTTACCAGACGTGAATGATAAACCTCATGACATAACATCTATGTGTATTGATGATAACATAACATCACCATCCAATGTCATCATTGAAAATGTCACACCACCTATTGAATGTATGGTAGCTAATGTAGCACTAAGTTCTCATGACATCATTGATAACATTGTTCCATCACCATCTGATATCATTGAATGTGTGAACGCAGTAACTAGATCTACTGCTAGAGTGCAAGATGAAAGTAATCAAACTGAGGCTATACAAATGCTTAGCCCAGTATCACTACCTACTAACACTATGAAGGAAACGTTTGTAACAGCTCAAAAAGCTGATCCTTCGTTATCAAAATACTTTAACCTGATCGGCCAAAAGCCAAAGGTAACCAAGAATGCAAAATGGCATTTTGCTGTGAAAAATGATATACTCACCAGGTATTATACCAGAGGTGACAATACAACAGAGCAAACTGTTTTGCCAACTAATTATCGCAAGCAAGCCTTACATCTTGCCCACGATATACCTCTTGCAGGGCATATGGCATACGTTAAGACCAGATCAAGGTTACTGACACAGTTTAATTGGCCCAAATTTTGCAATGACATTAAAGAATATTGCAGAAGTTGTGACACCTGCCAGAAACTGGTAAAAAAAGGTAAACACCCACAGGCAAAGTTACAAGTTACTGACTTAGCCAGTCGACCTTTTGAAAAATTATCTGTCGATATAGTGGGCCCTCTTAATCATACAACAACTAGAGGGAATAAATATATTCTAACTGTCATTGATCAATGTAGTCGCTGGCCAGAAGCTATTCCGCTAAAGAATATTACTGCCAATGATATAATGGAAGTGTTCTTCCATATATTTTCTCGGATAGGTTTTCCAGATACTATCCAATCTGATAGGGGCACTCAGTTATTGCCGCATCTACCCAAGCTTTCACCAAAATGTTGGGAGTGAAGCAATGTTTCAATTCCCCGTACCATCCTCACTCTAGTGGAGTAATAGAAAAATTTAACGGGGATCTAAAGCACATGCTTGCAAAAGTAACGCAAGAGCACCCCAAAAACTGGGATGTATATCTACCAGCTATTCTTTTTGCTTATCGCGAGGTACCTCATTCTAGTACCGGTTTCTCTCCTTTCGAACTTATCTATGGTGCCAAACCACGTGGCCCATTGACCATTTATCACCAAATGTTAACTGACTCTACTCCAGTACTTAAACCCATATCATCATACGTATATGTTACATCATTGCGTGAAAGAATCATCAAATCTTGTGTTATTGCAAAGAATGCACTAAAATTATCCGGTGCTACTTATAGACAGTATGCTGACAAAGGTAACAGGACAATAACGTTGACACCTGGACAGGACGTTCTTCTACTACTACCTAGTGACAGACACTTATTGACTGATTCTTGGCAGGGACCTTTTAAAGTGACGAGACAGATTTCACCTGTAGACTACGAAATCCAAATAAAAGACAAACACAAAATATTTCACATAAATATGCTAAGACCTTACTACAACAGAGACAACGAACAAGACGATACGACAGCTTGTACAGTGATAATAGATCACGAAGAGGACGATGTTAGTGACGAGATTCCAACACCTGCATTAGACACGACAAACTGCTTGAAGGAGATCAAAATCAACCCAAAGTTAACTCAAGCAGAGACAAACAGTTGCAATCATCTTATACAACAGTACAACACCATCTTTTCCAACAACCCAGGACAAACAGAATTAGTACAGCATCATATCACACTCACATCAAACACACCCATAAGATGCAGACCATACACCATCCCATTACATTACAAAGAACATTTACATCAGGAGATCATCAACTTAGAGAAAAACAACATCATAAGACGATCCCAATCAGACTTCTCATCTCCAATGGTCATAGTACGCAAAAAGGACAATACAATAAGACTGTGTATCGACTATCGAAAGCTCAATAAAATAACTGTTCTAGATCTTGAGCCAATGGCTAACTCTGACGATCTTCTGACAAAACTGACAGACGCTAGGTTCTTTACGAAGATAGATATGACGAAAGGATATTGGCAAATAGCGGTAGACGAACAGAGCAGACATTTGATAGCATTTGCCACACCTTGGGGACTGTACGAATGGTGCAAACTTCCATTTGGGCTTGTCAATGCCCCTGCCACATTCGTACGTATGACACGACTTCTCCTAGTAGACATTCCTAACATAATCTGCTATATCGACGACATCTGTGTTCACACAGAGACGATGACAGAGCACATTAAGACGTTAGAACAGACATTTGAACGTATTAGACAGCACGGACTGACAGTAAAGCCTGCGAAAGTAGACATAGCCTACCAGGAAATATCCTTCTTGGGGTACAAAATATCCAATGGCTTTGTCATGACAGACGATAACATTGTGTCCAAGATACTAAAACTCTCACTTCCGACTACAAAAAAACAAGTCAGAAGTTTGTTGGGACTGATAAACTATTACCGGCAGTTCATTCCTGATTTTTCCGAACTGACCGAAGTGTTTACTAATTTACTAACAAAAGATAAATCAGAGAAAATTGTAAACAATGAATGCCTAAAAATTGCATTCCATAAAGTCCTAGCAAGTTTTTCTAATAACAGTTTAAATAATCTCATCCTGAAATTACCCAACCTCCATTTACCTTTCAGATTGCGTACAGATGCTAGCTCCGTGGCGATTAGAGCAGTCTTGTTACAAGAGTATAATAACATCCTCCATCCAGTGTACTTCGTATCCAGGAAACTAAATCCCAGAGAACGGGCATGGTCTATACCTCAATTGTAAGCCCTAGCTTTAGTGGTGGGTATAACTAAATTATCCAGATTTCTTCTAGGACGCCATTTCATCGTGGAATCTGACAGCAGCCCTTTGCGTTTTATAAATTCAGGAGTACCTTCAAATCATATGGTAGCGCGCTGGTCTCTTAAACTTCAAGATTACAGCTTTGAGGTTCGACATATCCCAGGCAAAACCAATTCAATTGCCGATCTTTTGTCCCGTTGTCCGACCGACCCAGTAAGCACCAATGTCTGAGTACAGTGTGTACAAATACACTCAGACCGACACAGCCATTTATCAGTGAATATATTTTTCTCCATTTCTTCTATAATTCTATGGCATATGTGTATTTATTTGTATGTTGATACCAATGTATATAACATCAGAAGGGTAGACTCTGACAAGGTTAGAATATTAACCCAGTATGTACATATATCATACATGAAAGATGACATCTTTCATGAATTTGCCGGGGGAGCGTGTCAGAGTCCAGAAAGGGTACAGTGATGCAGTGACATCGTTACGCCCGCCAGGCGACTTAGCTCCCAGCAGGGATGCAGCAACTTCGTTACGCCGCCAGGCGAGTGGTAGTTACCGGCCTGCAAGATTGCTGGCTGACGAACGACCAGCGGTCAGGCCAGGACGACGCAAGACGCACGCATGCCTCGTGAAGCCACCTCAGGTGGGAGGCAAGTTGCGAACTAGCGGCAGACAGCTCTGGGACACGGACTTGGACGGACGCATGATGAGAGAAAGGCGTTGTGTGGTTTTCTGTGCTGAAAGTCGAGTGTCTGGACATCTTGAGTGTTAGATTTGTGAGCTGTATTGTGGATGTAAGTGTATTGAAGTATTAAGTATATATTGTTGTGATCATCGTAATGTATTTGATCTGTGAATAAATCCATCGAACGGTGTGTCGTTGAGTCTTACGTCAAATCACGTTGTACTTGTACTGTCTCACATGTGTTAGGTTAGCGAGCCAAGTTTAAGACCCTGACACACCGCTCGGTGGAGTATTTGTCATTGATAAAGTAGACGTGGTCGGACCCATTAGGATTCGGGTGTATAGTGTAGATCATCAGGGCCTGGGGGAATATTTATGCTATGGCATAATAGAGAGTCTGGTCACACTCTAAACTCCTAGGAAAAGCCTGAGAAACACATAACAAGACTGCTACTTGTAAAATTAGCTTTGGGACTCTTGGCTGGCTGTTGAAGATTGAGGAAGGAGCAAGTATGGAAATGTCCCGAGGGTTGTGATGTCGGTTTATGACTGACTTCAGCACAGTTCAACTCTTCTTCTAGAATACATACCTTCACTTACTGTTCTTACATAACCACTGTAACATTTCATGTGCGGAAGCAATTTATATGACTTGACATAATGCTGTCTACCAAGTTTCCTCGAAAATAAGACAGGGTCTTATAGTAAAGTTAGCTTAAAATCTGCACTAGGGCTTAATTTCGGGGAATGTTTTACATGTTTTTTCCCAGATGCAATAATCTACATTTATTCATGTACAAAACTGCACATTTATTCAAATACAGTAACGTAAAATTCTTCTGGAACATCGTCATAACTCTGGAAATCCCGAATTCCGGCCTGAATTTCTTGCGACTCCATGTCCTGTAGAACCACTGGTCCCAGTTTCTCATGTCGAGCAATAAAGCTTTCCTTAAATGAGCATTTCTTGTCCATATAGCCTGCTCGTAATGCATAGGTAACTATTTCACAATAGTAACATATTTAATTATGAACCACATTCGTTCGTCATCAAGCGATCGCATCATGGGCGGCTGTTCTCTGACTGGAAACAAGTCTCTCATTCTAGCTGACGATCCTAAATATAGCGTAATTTAGTGATAGGTCTTATATTAAAAGTATCCTGAAAAATAAATCGTGCTTGGGCTTATTAAGTGGATAGGTTTATTTCCGGGGAAACGCGGTATAAGAGTATAAGCCAATGAAGTATGATGTTCGTGATACATTACGAGCGAGGTTCAGACGGCGAATTAGCTGCAGTCCGTTGTATTCGTCACAATCAACAGCTGCATGTATTAGACGTGTGCCATTGTCTATGAAATTGTACATACGTGTACGTTCTGTAGTTGTTTTTGTTGTTTTGTTGTTGTTTTTTTTTACGGCCAACGCTCAAGCCATTTTTAAAATAAATGCAAAGAGATCTACTAAACCAGTGGTTCTCAACCAGTGGGGAATCCCCCCCCCCCCCCAGGGGGGATTTTTAGGGTTTCCGGGGGGGGGGGGGGGTTAAGATTATTTCAAGATCACGTTAATACAAGAACTGATTACTTGATATTGTTTTTTCCCTTTATACTTTACGGCTATGTACGTCTCACCCTTCAAAAATTCAGTTTATAAAGTAAAGTAGACCCACAAATCACGTTTTATGTGGACGCCTAGCCTTGTTTTAGCATGTGCTATTAAATTTAGCTTCCATTATTAAGTATACTGTGTAGGGGAAGGGGGGGGGATTTTTAGGTAGGAAATACGAAAGGGGGGAACGACATTCTGAAAATATGGTGAAGGGGGGCACGGGCCAAATTTTTAGGTAGGAAATACGAAAAAAAGGGGGGGGGGGGATGACGTTCTGAGAATATTGTGAAGGGGGGCACGGGCCAAAAAAGGTTGAGAACCACTGTATTAAACCATTACATATGTGTGTGTGTGTGTGTGTGTGTGTGTGTGTGTGTGTGTGTGTGTGTGTGTGTGTGTGTGTGTGTGTGTGTGTGTGTGTGTGTATGTGTGTGTGTGTGTGTGTGTGTGTGTGTGTGTGTGTGTGTGTGTGTGTGTGTGTGTGTGTGTGTGTGTGTGTGTGTGTGCGTGCGTGCGTGCGTGCGTGCGTGCGTGCGTGCGTGCGTGCGTGCGTGCGTGCGTGCGTGCGTGCGTGCGTGCGTGCGTGCGTGCGTGCGTGCGTGCGTGCGTGCGTGCGTGCGTGCGTGCGTGTGTGTGTGTGTGTGTGTGTGTGTGTGGTGTGTGTGTGTGTGTGTGTGTGTGTGTGTGTGTGTGTGTGTGTGTGTGTGTGTGTGTGTGTGTGTGTGTGTGTGTGTGTGTGTGTGTGTGTGTGTGTGTGTGTGTGTGTGTGTGGTGTGTGTGTGTGTGTGTGGTGTGTGTGTGTGTGTGTGTGTGTGTGTGTGTGTGTGTGTGTGTGTGTGTGTGTGTGTGTGTGTGTGTGTGTGTGTGTGTGTGTGTGTGTGTGTGTGTGTGTGTGTGTGTGTGTGTGTGTGTGTGTGTGTGTGTGTGTGTGTGTGTGTGGTGTGTGTGTGTGTGTGTGTGTGTGTGTGTGTGTGTGTGTGTGTGTGTGTGTGTGTGTGTGTGTGTGTGTGTGTGTGTGTGTGTGTGTGTGTGTGTGTGTGTGGTGTGTGTGTGTGTGTGTGTGTGTGTGTGTGTGTGTGGTGTGTGTGTGTGTGTGTGTGTGTGTGTGTGTGTGTGTGTGTGTGTGTGTGTGTGTGTGTGTGTGTGTGTGTGTGTGTGTGTGTGTGTGTGTGTGTGTGTGTGTGTGTGTGTGTGTGTGTGTGGTGTGTGTGTGTGTGTGTGTGTGTGTGTGTGTGTGTGTGTGTGTGTGTGTGTGTGTGTGTGTGTGTGTGTGTGTGTGTGGTGTGTGTGTGTGTGTGTGTGTGTGTGTGTGTGTGTGTGGTGTGTGTGTGTGTGTGTGTGTGTGTGTGTGTGTGTGTGTGTGTGTGTGTGTGTGTGGTGTGTGTGTGTGTGTGTGTGTGTGTGTGTGTGTGTGTGTGTGTGTGTGTGTGTGTGTGTGTGTGTGTGTGTGTGTGTGTGTGTGTGTGTGTGTGTGGTGTGTGTGTGTGTGTGTGTGTGTGTGTGTGTGTGTGTGTGTGTGTGTGTGTGTGTGTGTGTGTGTGTGTGTGGTGTGTGTGTGTGTGTGTGTGTGTGTGTGTGTGTGTGTGTGTGTGTGTGTGTGTGTGTGTGTGTGTGTGTGTGTGTGGTGTGTGTGTGTGTGTGTGTGTGTGTGTGGTGTGTGTGTGTGTGTGTGTGTGTGTGTGTGTGTGTGTGTGTGTGTGTGTGTGTGTGTGTGTGTGTGTGTGTGTGTGTGTGTGTCGTGTTATGGCGAAGAAACTGCATTCACAAACCCTAAATATGCATTCCCAGATGAGATTGTCCGATTAGCGCATTTTGTTATTGAAACTCGTTACATGAACAACGTAACCAACCGGATCGCCTCGAACAACAACATCTCTCAACACATCTACAACATCAACATCCAGTCAGAGGAGCTGATCACTTCTGTCAGGATCACACAACTGACCGACAATGTTCTCAGGCTGTGTGAGGTCCAGACTTTTGGGGGTAAGTCCATTCGCAGTGCCAGATGCATGCAATTGTGTATAAAATTAATCTCTAGATCAGTCTGACGCATGTCTGTCGTGATAGGGACAATTAGTCTTCTTTGCTTACCTCTCCTGTTATATCGGGAAGGGAACTAAGTTTTCTAATGCTTACTTCTCCGTTTATGGGTGAAATGGGATATTATTGGAGTATTATTTTCTAGCTGTCCTACGTGTTATATTCTTGATGTCCTAAGTAATATGTTCTTGATCTTCTAAGTATTATGTCTTGATGTCCTATGTAATATACTCTTGACGTCCTAAATTTTACATTCTTGATATCTTAATTATTATACTCGCGATGCCTTATATCGTATACTCTTGGTGCCTTATGCATTATGTTCTTGATGCCCTAAGTATTATATTCTTGGGGTATTATATTGAAGGTTTAACACTCAATAAAAATTTAAAAGAAAAAATAAAGAAAAAAAAAAGCATGAGACATGTACAAAACATTAAGCTAGGCGTATGTGCATAAAATATGCACTTTTGTTTGCATACCCACATTTAATACATTCATACTGCCTTGCATACACTTTTCACTCGTCCATTCACCAAGCATGTTTATTTAAAAATCTTTATATTATTAAAATTTCCAAAATATTAAGTTAAGGTGAGAAAAATGGCTAAACTTGTAATTTAAACGTTTGAAGCAAATGAATGTCTTAATACAAAACAGAATCTTGAGGTGAAAGAAAAAGTATTAGCTTATATTTTACACGTTTGAATAAATTGAATGATTTAATATAACAAAAATGTAATTGAAACAAAAGAATGCTTATGCTTTAAGCTTATTTTACTATTATAGTTCTCAGTCATATATATACATTTTATTTAATATTTACGGTAATTAAGTTAAACATAGTTTTCACGTATTGAACAGTATCACTTATATTATAGTGTCTTAAAGTTACATTAGTTTTATGTTTTAGAAACACGTTTTGGAACATTATCAATAATAAAGTTATAATTATAAAAAAAAAATTATATTGTATATCCTTAATGTTCCAAGTAGTACATTACTTATATTCTAAGCATTATATTCTTGATGCCCTATGTAGTATATTCTTGATGTCCTAAGCATTATCTGCGTACTCTATTTGCTTGTTCTAAATTTGGTTTACCAATTAGCAAAAAGAAGACACAATATATGTCACAATTCGCACATGGAATACCATCAATCTTTATTGACGACGCCAAACTGGATATAGTAGGCCATGTTACATATCTAGGAACAGAGGTAAATAGCGAATTATCCCTAGATCAGGAAATCAACATCAGGATTGGTAAGGCAGCAACAATATTGAACAGGCTATGAAATAGAGTCTGGGAGAACATTAAGCTTACTGCCAAAACAAAAGCAGTTATCTATCAAGCCTGTGTGCTTAGTAGGCCTACTCTTCTTTAATGCAGTGAAGCCTGGTCAACTTACTCACACCAAGAGATACGTTTAAACAGGTTTCATATGCTGTGTCTGCGAAGAATACTTGCTATTGAGTGAGTGGCACCTTACAGTCTTGACAGACCACAGAGTGTGAGGTGGAATTTGGCCAACATTTCATCACAATGCCTGGGCAGAGCTTCAGAGAACATGTGGTGCCCAAACGACATGTTCCATCTCTCGACCTTGCCTTGTATGATCCAGAGGAATGGATAACCAATACGTCTGGAACTAGGTATTACGTAGCAAAAAATTAATCACATATAGTGACGTATTGGAAACATCAGGTTGTTCGACGATTTGTTCCACGCTCAATCTTCGTAGACTTAGATGGATAGGACACGTTAGGAGGATGGATGATGGTAGAATACCAAAGGGCATTTTTTTTTCTTTTTGTGTGAATTACAGATGGATAACGTAAACGTTGGACGGAGGGAATAACAGAATGCATGGGAATGTCGATATACGAAGCCCATAACCGGGCACTCTCACGAAGTTTATACTTCACCTCGACACCGCAAGGTAAAAGAGGAACATGATGAGATGAGATGAGACAGATGGATAAAAGATCTTAGGGTCGGCCTCTACTACAAAAAAGGATGTGTGTAAGCGGGACATGACTTATACAGGCATTGATAATGCATATTGAAAGTAAGTCGCCGCTGAACGTTTTGCATGGAGGAGACATAAAAGAAATGGAATAAAGACAAAGGAGAAAATGAATGCAGATAAGTCACACACCGAGCGTGTGAGACGTACGATGGTGCATGATAGTGGAAATGACCATGTGTTCACATGCATCCACTGTGGACGAACTTTTACAGAGCGAATTAGCCTTATCAGCCACATTCGCTACCGCCATGGATAGTAGTAATTATGCCTTTTTGAAGCACAATGTAACAAACTATCGTCTGTAAAGACGGCAAGGTACCAATGGTAGCCTCTTTCAAGCAATCGTCTTTAGGTACTCTGGCAGCCAAGGAATTCGCAACATTCGTCTCAAAAACCACATCTCTGTTGATTCTAAGTTCTTCCTACTTTGCTCATTTACATTCCAAGATTCGCTGCCATACATCAAAACTGGTTCTATACAGCATTTTAGCACTCTCTTTCTTACATTATTGATAGCGACTTATTGCATAAGGTAATCATCATTTTCTGAAATGCGGCTTTTGCTTGTCCTATTTTGTTCTTAATCTCTGTTGCACATCTTCCATCTAGTGTTATTATGCCCCTTCGTATTTAAAATTATCCACTTGGTTAAGAATTCTCCCTTCTATTTGTATGTCACATTTTGCTGTCACAATTTTCTTTCATTTTCATTGATCAGTATCACGCGATCGAATTTACTTCCTAATACACTAACTGGTACCCAATTTACGCTGGGTCAACCTTACGTCCCGGGTTCATTTTGTTTTTATTAAAATTCATTAAAAAAACAACAACACCTAGTTGGATTGAACCCACCACATCCATACAGGAGGCGAGTGTCTAGACGCTACACTGCCATATTATGTTATGTTATGTTATGTTATGATACGTTATGTTATGTTGTGTGCTGTCACTGCGTATTGGGCATTTCCATGCCTGCCCAGCCATCATTTGCAGCAGCCATCCCAAAGTATTTCTATGTTGTCAGTAAAGGGGTGAAAACTATAGAAATTCATCGGCGAAAGGAGGTCCCGTATAACGATACATGTCCGTCAGTCCAGTGAGTGTATGAGTGGAGTAGGAAGTTTCCAAACGGCGTGACTTCTGTGACAGACTGTTCACTACCGGGTCAGACACGCCGAGAAGTAATTCCAGAGTGATTACACACTCGACTGAAGAGAATTGTTTTCTAAGGAATACAAGCACTTTATCAGTGCTGGAGGACTTGCATTGAACGCTGTCGTCGCTACATCGAAAAGCTGAACCATTTGTTCATAACTTTTTTCCCGAATAACCCGAATCAATACTGACCTGGCAATGACTTACCGATACTGTCACTTGTGTACCGTAATACCATTGTGCTAAAGCCATGTTTTTGTAAGATGTACCCTACCCACGTAATCACCTGCAGCCGTTTGCTTGCTACCTAGAGACCATGTGCCCAGATAAACAGTACGGACTGTACTGCCAGCACAACTGCTCGTGCCCGCTGTTCTCCAGCTGTAGCATGACGACTGGAGCCTGCTTCACCCAGTGCCGGGATGGTTTGTACGGGTTCAAGTGCACCCTGAGATGCAATAACAAGTGCTACAACAACAGCTGCCAAGCCAGGTCTGGGGAGTGTTCTAGATGTCTGGAAGGTGGCAGGGTCACTGCTTGTAATCCAGGTAACGTGAGATTTCTTTTTAAAACTCGTGTTCTTCTCATACATAATATCAAGAACCATCATGGCACTAGGGAATTGTCCACACGTGCTTTATCAGCTGTTTCTGTAACCAATAAAGATGCCCCATGGTGATGGAACCAGTAGCAGCCTGACTGAGCGTTCTCCTGCGCTATCATCTAGGTGTGGAGCGTCGTTCAAACCACCTAATAAATCCAGATGAATCAGACCCGCAGAAGTCGACCCTCTATATGTGTTGCTTCACGCGTCACTTGATCGCAGTCAGCCTTCCCCACACCAGCAGTATTCTAATCTAGCTCTCCCAGGAAACCTTTACCACACCAGCCGTGAGTGCTAACCTAGCCCTCCCAGACAACCTTTACCACACCAGCCGTGAGTTCTAACCTAGCTCTCCCAGACAACCTTTACCACACCAGCCGTGAGTTCTAACCTAGCTCTCCCAAACAACCACAACCCACACCAGCCGTAAGTTCTAACCTAGCTCTCCCAGACAACCTTTACCACACCAGCCGTGAGTTCTAACCTAGCTCCACAGACAACCTTTACCACACCAGCCGTGAGTTCTAACCTAGCTCTCCCAGACAACCTTTACCACACCAGCCGTGAGTTCTAACCTAGCTCCACAGACAACCTTTACCACACCAGCCGTGAGTTCTAACCTAGCTCTCCCAGACAACCTTTACCACACCAGCCATGAGTTCTAACATAGCTCCACAGACAACCTCAACCCACACCAGCCGTGAGTTCTAACCTAGCTCTCCCAGACAACCTCAACCCACACCAGCCGTGAGTTCTAACCTAGCTCTCCCAGACAACCTTTACCACACCAGCCGTGAGTTCTAATCTAGCTCTCCCAGACAACCTTTACCACACCAGCCGTGAGTTCTAATCTAGCTCTCCCAGACAACCTTTACCACACCAGCCATGAGTTCTAACCTAGCCCTCCCAGACAATCTCAACCCACACCAGCCGTGAGTTCTAACCTAGCTCGCCCAGACAACCTTTACCACACCAGCCGTGAGTTCTAACCTAGCTCGCCCAAACAACCTTTACCACACCAGCCGTGAGTTCTAACATAGCTCTCCCAGACAACCTTCACCACACCAGCCGTGAGTTCTAACCTAGCCCTCCCAGACAACCTTAACCCACACCAGCCGTGAGTTCTAACCTAGCTCTCCCAGACAACCTTTACCACACCAGCCATGAGTTCTAACATAGCTCCACAGACAACCTCAACCCACACCACCCGTGAGTTCTAACCTAGCTCGCCCACAACCTTTACCACACCAGCAGTGAGTTCTAACCTAGCTCTCCCAGACAACCTTTACCACACCAGCCGTGAGTTCTAACCTAGCTCTCCCAGACAACCTTTACCACACCAGCCATGAGTTCTAACATAGCTCTCCCAGACAACCTCAACCCACACCAGCCATGAGTTCTAACCTAGCTCTCCCAGACAATCTTCACCACACCAGCCGTGAGTTCTAACCTAGTTTTCCCAGACAACCTTAACCCACACCAGCCGTGAGTTCTAACCTAGCTCTCCCAGACAACCTTTACCACACCAGCCATGAGTTCTAACATAGCTCCACAGACAACCTCAACCCACACCACCCGTGAGTTCTAACCTAGCTCGCCCACAACCTTTACCACACCAGCCGTGAGTTCTAACCTAGCTCTCCCAGACAACCTTTACCACACCAGCCGTGGGTTCTAACCTAGCTCTCCCAGACAACCTTTACCACACCAGCCGCGAGTTCTAACCTAGCTCTCCCAGACAACCTTTACCACACCAGCCGTGAGTTCTAACCTAGCTCTCCCAGACAACCTTTACCACACCAGCCATGAGTTCTAACATAGCTCTCCCAGACAACCTCAACCCACACCAGCCATGAGTTCTAACCTAGCTCTCCCAGACAATCTTCACCACACCAGCCGTGAGTTCTAACTTAGTTCGCCCAGGCAACCTTCACCACACTTGCCGTGAGTTCTAACCTAGCTCTCCCAGACAACCTTCACCACACCAGCCGTGAGTTCTAATCTAGTTCTCCCAGACAACCTTCACCACACCAGCCGTGAGTTCTAACCTAGCTCGTCCAGAAAACCTCAACCACACCAGCCGTGAATTTTAACCTAGCTCTCCCAGACAATCTTCACCACACCAGCCGTGAGTTCTAACCTAGTTCTCCCAGACAACCTTCACCACACCAGCCGTGAGTTCTAACTTAGCTCGCCCAGGCAACCTTCACCACACTAGCCGTGAGTTCTCACCTAGCTCTCCCAGACAACCTTCATCACACCAGCCGTGTGTTCTAATCTAGTTCTCCCAGACAACCTTCACCACACCAGCCGTGAGTTCTAATCTAGTTCTCCCAGACAACCTTCATCACACCAGCCGTGAGTTCTAACATAGCTCTCCCAGACAACCTCAACCACACCAGCCGTGAGTTCTAACCTAGCTCTGCCAGACAACCTCAACCATACCAGCCGTGAGTTATTACCTAGCTCTCCCAGACAACCTAAACCACACCAGCCGTGAGTTCTAACCTAGTTCTCCCAGACAACCTTCACCACACAAGCCGTGAGTTCAAACCTAACTCGCCCAGACTACCTCAACCACACCGGCGTATTCTAATCTAGCACATAGAGCGATGCAAGCCAATCCACGGGCTACATGCCCGTTCCTGTTTGGCGAAGCATGCTTTGCTTGTCTGTCACAAACACACGTCCTTCTGTTCTACCGTCTAGCCATCGGTACGCCTCCGCTACAGCCTCTATCTCCATTCCAAGTCTTGAAGGGTGATATCATACTCCAGACTCGCTTTATTTTACAGCGTCTCCTAAGCTTCACAATAAAGCCCCACACACGCCAGTCACTTTTCACCAGAGCCCCATCAGGTTATATCTTCACATCACTTGGACATGCTTGCTTACTTGCTTGTGTTCATTGGCTTGAGCTCCAACGCGAAGTCCTGTATGTCGGATGAAGGCATCCTGTTGTCCAGCATCAGTGTGATGTCATACAGGACCTGAGGTTTGCATGAGTATCCGTTGTCCCATGTCTGGCTTATTGGTGTGCAGACTGGTGGTACCTCGTCGTACAGGCAGACACTCTCCGACTTCGGAGGAATCGGCGATCCTACTGACTTTAGCCAGGACCCCGAAGGGACGTGTTGCCCAAGATGCTCGACGAGGACGCGTCAATAGGTCTTGGCCAGTATATAACCCGGTCCTGGTGCCTTGGAAACACCTCTGCGTCCAACTTGGACATGATTAGTCCCTTATCATGTGTTGCCCTCACTCCTCTTTCTAACCCTTGCTCCAAGGTGACCATCATTCTATGTGAGGCTGTCTTGTTGGTGAATGGCCTGGCTCTGATATTAGAGATAACTGTAATTAGCCAATGTTATTGATATTTTGATAAAGTTAGGTTTGTGTGTATTATTATTTGTTGCCTAGTTGTGTAAAACTTACCACATGACATCATTATGTCTTCATCTGCATCTCTTGCCTATCAATTCGTTTAATTTCCTCTATGCTATCAAATGTGAGGATAAAGGTAGTCCTATAAATAATACAGCAGCCTGGATGTAAAGAGTTAAGTCGGCAATATTCACAGCCTCGATGCATTAAGTGGGTTGACCAGCTCCCATCCTTGTCGCCTGTCATGCTCAGATAACTGCTAGTATATGATGGACATGGTATGTTACTCCTGTTGAATACATTGGACCCACTGCAGAGACGGTCTGGCCGGAACATAAGTCTGCGCTACATGCTTTAATTCTTGTCTGGATAAAAAACAGGCTTGAGTCATGAGTAGAACAGGGTACTTATGGATTACACCCGTGTGCCGTGATGCTGATCCTTCGATTAAGCTAAACTAAACTAAACAACAACAACAACAACAACAAAATAGAAGTTATAGTTCATCTTGAACATCCAAGTTTTTTTTTTACCTCAGTAAGTTAATAACAACGAAGCATAATTGTCAGGTTGGCATGAACAATAAAAGAAAAAAAAAAAACGAACACTCACAACTTATAGAGTGTGTATATTGCGTCTTGAAAAACATCGCCAAGATACAAAAAAAAACCAAAAAAAAACAGCCGCATAGCTAATCTGTCGTTAATGATTATTTTCTCGTTAAACCGACCTTTTCTGCATCCCATTATAATTGATAAATTCCTTTTTGTTCTAGATTGATTGCATTTGAAGCCATTGGATTCTTTATTAGTGGCAAATGTTGACCAATGTGAACTCTTGACCCCCAGTCGTTTACTGCGCCTCGCAAACCTTTCAATAAAGCGATAGTTGGCTTCTTTAAAGTTGCACAGAGCTTGGGGACAATAACATCTACAGATTGACTCATTCAGGTGGTCATTGACTTAGGTGGACACAATCTACAACTTGACTCATTCTGGCTTTCACTGAGTTAAAGCCGAACATAATCTAAAGAGTGACTCGTTACCAGTTTCAATTAGTGTGTGTGTTGTTGTTGTTGTTGTTGTTGTTGTTTTTTTTTTGGTGCACATTCGTTTTACAGTACATCGCTGTCAACATCAGCATTTTACTGCTGTTTCTGATGCCTTGACATGTTTACGTTTAGTAGTTTGCCATTTCAAAGAGTTGCATGAGACAAAAACTACTCAATGACTATTTTCCAGTTCCAGTGAGTTACATGAGATAAAATCTACACACTGACTAGTTTGCAGTTTCAATGAGTTAATCCACAGAAAATCTACAGGTTGAATATTTATTTCCTCCGCGTATAATTGAGTTAGATGAGATTACATCTACGCATTGGCTCGTTTCCAATTTCATTAAATCAAAAGAGGGATAATTAAAACCTTGATTCATTCCTTTATTAAGAGTTACAGTTGACAAAATCAGCAGCTTCAGTGATTGCGCATATTGTTTCCTGCTTCAGTGAGTTATATGCCGATTGACGCTTTCTCAGTCTCGGTAACTTTAGATCCCGACTTAATCAACGTCCCGACTCTTTCTTTCTTATTTCATTAAGTTATACCCGAAACACAAATTGGAAGTAACAACAATAACAACAATGTGTGGGGGGTGTGTGTGTGTGTGTGTGTGTGTGTTTGGGCGTGTTATGGCGAAGAAACTGCATTCACAAACCCTAAATATGCATTCCCAGATGAGATTGTCGATTAGCGCATTTTGTTATTGAAACTCGTTACATGAACAACGTAACCAACCGGATCGCCTCGAACAACAACATCTCTCAACACATCTACAACATCAACATCCAGTCAGAGGAGCTGATCACTTCTGTCAGGATCACACAACTGACCGACAATGTTCTCAGGCTGTGTGAGGTCCAGACTTTTGGGGGTAAGTCCATTCGCAGTGCCAGATGCATGCAATTGTGTATAAAATTAATCTCTAGATCAGTCTGACGCATGTCTGTCGTGATAGGGACAATTAGTCTTCTTTGCTTACCTCTCCTGTTATATCGGGAAGGGAACTAAGTTTTCTAATGCTTACTTCTCCGTTTATGGGTGAAATGGGATATTATTGGAGTATTATTTTCTAGCTGTCCTACGTGTTATATTCTTGATGTCCTAAGTAATATGTTCTTGATCTTCTAAGTATTATGTCTTGATGTCCTATGTAATATACTCTTGACGTCCTAAATTTTACATTCTTGATATCTTAATTATTATACTCGCGATGCCTTATATCGTATACTCTTGGTGCCTTATGCATTATGTTCTTGATGCCCTAAGTATTATATTCTTGGGGTATTATATTGAAGGTTTAACACTCAATAAAAATTTAAAAGAAAAAATAAAGAAAAAAAAAAGCATGAGACATGTACAAAACATTAAGCTGAGGCGTATGTGCATAAAATATGCACTTTTGTTTGCATACCCTCATTTAATACATTCATACTGCCTTGCATACACTTTTCACTCGTCCATTCACAAGCATGTTATTTAGAAATCTTTATATTATTAAAATTTCCAAAATATTAAGTTAAGGTGAGAAAAATGGCTAAACTTGTAATTTAAACGTTTGAAGCAAATGAATGTATTAATACAAAACAGAATCTTGAGGTGAAAGAAAAAGTATTAGCTTATATTTTACACGTTTGAATAAATTGAATGATTTAATATAACAAAAATGTAATTGAAACAAAAGAATGCTTATGCTTTAAGCTTATTTTACTATTATAGTTCTCAGTCATATATATACATTTTATTTCATATTTAAGGTAATTAAGTTAAACATAGTTTTCACGTATTGAACAGTATCACTTATATTATAGTGTCTTAAAGGTACATTAGTTTTATGTTTTAGAAACACGTTTTGGAACATTATCAATAATAAAGTTATAATTATAAAAAAAAAATTATATTGTATATCCTTAATGTTCCAAGTAGTACATTACTGATATTCTAAGCATTATATTCTTGATGCCCTATGTAGTATATTCTTGATGTCCTAAGCATTATCTGCGTACTCTATTTGCTTGTTCTAAATTTGGTTTACCAATTAGCAAAAAGAAGATACAATATATGTCACAATTCGCACATGGAATACCATCAATCTTTATTGACGACGCCAAACTGGATATAGTAGGCCATTTTACATATCTAGGAACAGAGGTATATAGCGAATTATCCCTAGATCAGGAAATCGACATCAGGATTGGTAAGGCAGCAACAATATTGAACAGGCTATGAAATAGAGTCTGGGAGAACATTAAGCTTACTGCCAAAACAAAAGCAGTTATCTATCAAGCCTGTGTGCTTAGTACTCTTCTTTAATGCAGTGAAGCCTGGTCAACTTACTCACACCAAGAGATACGTTTAAACAGGTTTCATATGCTGTGTCTGCGAAGAATACTTGGTATTGAGTGAGTGGCACCTTACAGTCTTGACAGACCACAGAGTGTGAGGTGGAATTTGGCCAACATTTCATCACAATGCCTGGGCAGAGCTTCAGAGAACATGTGGTGCCCAAACGACATGTTCCATCTCTCGACCTTGCCTTGTATGATCCAGAGGAATGGATAACCAATACGTCTGGAACTAGGTATTACGTAGCAAAAAATTAATCACATATAGTGACGTATTGGAAACATCAGGTTGTTCGACGATTTGTTCCACGCTCAATCTTCGTAGACTTAGATGGATAGGACACGTTAGGAGGATGGATGATGGTAGAATACCAAAGGGCATTATTTTTTCTTTTTTTGTGAATTACAGATGGATAACGTAAACGTTGGACGGAGGGAATAACAGAATGCATGGGAATGTCGATATACGAAGCCCATAACCGGGCACTCTCACGAAGTTTATACTTCACCTCGACACCGCAAGGTAAAAGAGGAACATGATGAGATGAGATGAGACAGATGGATAAAAGATCTTAGGGTCGGCCTCTACTACAAAAAAGGATGTGTGTAAGCGGGACATGACTTATACAGGCATTGATAATGCATATTGAAAGTAAGTCGCCGCTGAACGTTTTGCATGGAGGAGACATAAAAGAAATGGAATAAAGACAAAGGAGAAAATGAATGCAGATAAGTCACACACCGAGCGTGTGAGACGTACGATGGTGCATGATAGTGGAAATGACCATGTGTTCACATGCATCCACTGTGGACGAACTTTTACAGAGCGAATTAGCCTTATCAGCCACATTCGCTACCGCCATGGATAGTAGTAGTTATGCCTTTTTGAAGCACAATGTAACAAACTATCGTCTGTAAAGACGGCATGGTACCAATGGAAGCCTCTTTCAAGCAATCGTCTTTAGGTACTCTGGCAGCCAAGGAATTCGCAACATTCGTCTCAAAAACCACATCTCTGTTGATTCTAAGTTCTTCCTACTTTGCTCATTTACATTCCAAGATTCGCTGCCATACATCAAAACTGGTTCTATACAGCATTTTAGCACTCTCTTTCTTACATTATTGATAGCGACTTATTGCATAAGGTAATCATCATTTTCTGAAATGCGGCTTTTGCTTGTCCTATTTTGTTCTTAATCTCTGTTGCCCATCTTCCATCTAGTGTTATTATGCCCCTTCGTATTTAAAATTATCCACTTGGTTAAGAATTCTCCCTTCTATTTGTATGTCACATTTTGCTGTCACCATTATCTTTCATTTTCATTGATCAGTATCACGCGATCGAATTTACTTCCTAATACACTAACTGGTACCCAATTTACGCTGGGTCAACCTTACGTCCCGGGTTCATTTTGTTTTTATTAAAATTCATTAAAAAAAAAACAACACCTAGTTTGGATTGAACCCACCACATCCATACAGGAGGCGAGTGTCTAGACGCTACACTGCCATATTATGTTATGTTATGTTATGTTATGTTATGTTATGATACGTTATGTTATGTTGTGTGCTGTCACTGCGTATTGGGCATTTCCATGCCTGCCCAGCCATCATTTGCAGCAGCCATCCCAAAGTATTTCTATGTTGTCAGTAAAGGGGTGAAAACTATAGAAATTCATCGGCGAAAGGAGGTCCCGTATAACGATACATGTCCGTCAGTCCAGTGAGTGCATGAGTGGAGTAGGAAGTTTCCAAACGGCGTGACTTCTGTGACAGACTGTTCACTACCGGGTCAGACACGCCGAGAAGTAATTCCAGAGTGATTACACACTCGACTGAAGAGAATTGTTTTCTAAGGAATACACGCACTTTATCAGTGCTGGAGGACTTGCATTGAACGCTGTCGTCGCTACATCGAAAAGCTGAACCATTTGTTCATAACTTTTTTCCCGAATAACCCGAATCAATACTGACCTGGCAATGACTTACCGATACTGTCACTTGTGTACCGTAATACCATTGTGCTAAAGCCATGTTATTGTAAGATGTACCCTACCCACGTAATCACCTGCAGCCGTTTGCTTGCTACCTAGAGACCATGTGCCCAGATAAACAGTACGGACTGTACTGCCAGCACAACTGCTCGTGCCGCTGTTCTCCAGCTGTAGCATGACGACTGGAGCCTGCTTCACCCAGTGCCGGGATGGTTTGTACGGGTTCAAGTGCACCCTGAGATGCAATAACAAGTGCTACAACAACAGCTGCCAGGCCAGGTCTGGGGAGTGTTCTAGATGTCTGGAAGGTGGCAGGGTCACTGCTTGTAATCCAGGTAACGTGAGATTTCTTTTTAAAACTCGTGTTCTTCTCATACATAATATCAAGAACCATCATGGCACTAGGGAATTGTCCACACGTGCTTTATCAGCTGCTTCTGTAACCAATAAAGATGCCTCATGGTGATGGAACCAGTAGCAGCCTGACTGAGCGTTCTCCTGCGCTATCATCTTGGTGTGGAGCGTCGTTCAAACCGCCTAATAAATCCAGATGAATCAGACCCGCAGAAGTCGACCCTCTATATGTGTTGCTTCACGCGTCACTTGATCGCAGTCAGCCTTCCCCACACCAGCAGTATTCTAATCTAGCTCTCCCAGGCAACCTTTACCACACCAGCCGTGAGTGCTAACCTAGCCCTCCCAGACAACCTTTACCACACCAGCCGTGAGTTCTAACCTAGCTCTCCCAGACAACCACAACCCACACCAGCCGTAAGTTCTAACCTAGCTCTCCCAGACAACCTTTACCACACAGCCGTGAGTTCTAACCTAGCTCCACAGACAACCTTTACCACACCAGCCGTGAGTTCTAACCTAGCTCTCCCAGACAACCTTTACCACACCAGCCGTGAGTTCTAACCTAGCTCCACAGACAACCTTTACCACACCAGCCGTGAGTTCTAACCTAGCTCTCCCAGACAACCTTTACCACACCAGCCATGAGTTCTAACATAGCTCCACAGACAACCTCAACCCACACCAGCCGTGAGTTCTAACCTAGCTCTCCCAGACAACCTCAACCCACACCAGCCGTGAGTTCTAACCTAGCTCTCCCAGACAACCTTTACCACACCAGCCATGAGTTCTAACCTAGCTCTCCCAGACAACCTTTACCACACCAGCCGTGAGTTCTAATCTAGCTCTCCCAGACAACCTTTACCACACCAGCCGTGAGTTCTAACCTAGCTCTCCCAGACAACCTTTACCACACCAGCCGTGAGTTCTAACCTAGCTCTCCCAGACAACCTTTACCACACCAGCCGTGAGTTCTAACCTAGCCCTCCCAGACAACTTTCAACACACACCAGCCGTGAGTTCTAACATAGCTCGCCCAGACAACCTTACCACACCAGCCGTGAGTTCTAACCTAGCTCTCCCAGACAACCTTACCACACCAGCCGTGAGTTCTAACCTAGCTCTCCCAGACAACCTTTACCACACCAGCCGTGAGTTCTAACCTAGCTCCCAGACAACCTTCAACCCACACCACCCGTGAGTTCTAACCTAGCTCGCCAGACAACCTTTACCACACCAGCCGTGAGTTCTAACCTAGTTCTCCCAGACAACCTTTACCACACCAGCCGTGAGTTCAAACCTAACTCGCCCAGACAACCTTCACCACACCAGCCGTGAGTTCTAACATAGCTCTCCCAGACAACCTCAACCACACCAGCCATGAGTTCTAACCTAGCTCTCCCAGACAATCTTCACCACACCAGCCGTGAGTTCTAACCTAGTTTTCCCAGACAACCTTAACCACACCAGCCGTGAGTTCTAACCTAGCTCTCCCAGACAACCTTTACCACACCAGCCATGAGTTCTAACTAGCTCCCAGACACCTCAAACCCCACCAGCCGTGAGTTCTAACCTAGCTCGCCCACAACCTTTACCACACCAGCCGTGAGTTCTAACCTAGCTCTCCCAGACAACCTTTACCACACCAGCCGTGAGTTCTAACCTAGCTCTCCCAGACAACCTTTACCACACCAGCCGCGAGTTCTAACCTAGCTCTCCCAGACAACCTACCACACCAGCCGTGAGTTCTACCTAGCTCTCCCAGACAACCTTTACCACACCAGCCATGAGTTCTAACATAGCTCTCCCAGACAACCTCACCACACAGCCATGAGTTCAACCTAGCTCTCCCAGACAATCTTCACCACACCGCCGTGAGTTCTAACTTAGTTCCCCAGCAACCTTCACCACACTTGCCGTGAGTTCTAACCTAGCTCTCCCAGACAACCTTCACCACACCAGCCGTGAGTTCTAATCTAGTTCTCCCAGACAACCTTCACCACACCAGCCGTGAGTTCTAACCTAGCTCGTCCAGAAAACCTCAACCACACCAGCCGTGAATTTAACCTAGCTCTCCCAGACAATCTTCACCACACCAGCCGTGAGTTCTAACCTAGTTTCTCCCAGACAACCGTCACACCACACCAGCCGTGAGTTCTAACTTAGCTCGCCCAGGCAACCTTCACCACACTAGCCGTGAGTTCTCACCTAGCTCTCCCAGACAACCTTCATCACACCAGCCGTGTGTTCTAATCTGTTCTCCCAGACACCTTCACCACACCAGCCGTGAGTTCTAATCTAGTTCTCCCAGACAAACCTTCATCACACCAGCCGTGAGGTTCTAACATAGCTCTCCCAGACAACCTCAACCCACACCAGCCGTGAGTTCTAACCTAGCTCTGCCAGACAACCTCACCATACCAGCCGTGAGTTATTACCTGCTCTCCCAGACAACCTAAACCACACCAGCCGTGAGTTTCTAAACCTAGTTCTCCCAGACAACCTTCACCACACAAGCAGTGGAGTTCAAACCTAACTCGCCCAGACTACCTCAACCACACCCGGCGTGTTCTAATCTAGCACATAGAGCGATGCAAGCCAATCCACGGGCTACATGCCCGTTCCTGTTTGGCGAAGCATGCTTTGCTTGTCTGTCACAAACACACGTCCTTCTGTTCTACCGTCCAGCCATCGGTACGCCTCCGCTACAGCCTCTATCTCCATTCCAAGTCTTGAAGGAGGATATCATACTCCAGACTCGCTTTATTTTACAGCGTCTCCTAAGCTTCACAATAAAGCCCCACACACGCCAGTCACTTTTCACCAGAGCCCCATCAGGTTATATCTTCACATCACTTGGACATGCTTGCTTACTTGCTTGTGTTCATTGGCTTGAGCTCCAACGCGAAGTCCTGTATGTCGGATGAAGGCATCCTGTTGTCCAGCATCAGTGTGATGTCATACAGGACCTGAGGTTTGCATGAGTATCCGTTGTCCCATGTCTGGCTTATTGGTGTGCAGACTGGTGGTACCTCGTCGTACAGGCAGACACTCTCCGACTTCGGAGGAATCGGCGATCCTACTGACTTTAGCCAGGACCCGGAAGGGACGTGTTGCCCAGGACGCTCGACGAGGACGCGTCAATAGGTCTTGGCCAGTATATAACCCGGTCCTGGTGCCTTGGAAACACCTCTGCGTCCAACTTGGACATGATTAGTCCCTTATCATGTGTTGCCCTCACTCCTCTTTCTAACCATCTGTCCGTTCCTGATGCCCTTGCTCCAAGGTGACCATCATTCTATGTGAGGCTGTCTTGTTGGTGAATGGCCTGGGTCTGATATTAGAGATAACTGTAATTAGCCAATGTTATTTGATATTTTGATAAAGTTAGGTTTGTGTGTATTATTATTTGTTGCCTAGTTGTGTAAACTTACCACATACATCATTATGTCTTCATCTGCATCTCTTGCCTATCAATTCGTTTAATTTCCTCTATGCTATCAAATGTGAGGATAAAGGTAGTCCTATAAATAATACAGCAGCCTGGATGTAAAGAGTTAAGTCGGCAATATTCACAGCCTCGATGCATTAAGTGGGTTGACCAGCTCCCATCCTTGTCGCCTGTCATGCTCAGATAACTGCTAGTATATGATGGACATGGTATGTTACTCCTGTTGAATACATTGGACCCACTGCAGAGACGGTCTGGCCGGAACATAAGTCTGCGCTACATGCTTTAATTCTTGTCTGGATAAAAAACAGGCTTGAGTCATGAGTAGAACAGGGTACTTATGGATTACACCCGTGTGCCGTGATGCTGATCCTTCGATTAAACTAAACTAAACTAAACAACAACAACAACAACAACAAAATAGAAGTTATAGTTCATCTTGAACATCCAAGTATTTTTTTTTTACCTCAGTAAGTCAATAACAACGAAGCATAATTGTCAGGTTGGCATGAACAATAAAAGAGAAAAAAAAAACGAACACTCACAACTTATAGAGTGTGTATATTGCGTCTTGAAAAACATCGCCAAGATACCACAAAAAACAAAAAAAAAACAGCCGCATAGCTAATCTGTCGTTAATGATTATTTTCTCGTTAAACCGACCTTTTCTGCATCCCATTATAATTGATAAATTCCTTTTTGTTCTAGATTGATTGCATTTGAAGCCATTGGATTCTTTATTATTGGCAAATGTTGACCAATGTGAACTCTTGACCCCCAGTCGTTTACTGCGCCTCGCAAACCTTTCAATAAAGCGATAGTTGACTTCTTTAAAGTTGCACAGAGCTTGGGGACAATAACATCTACAGATTGACTCATTCAGGTGGTCATTGACTTAGGTGGACACAATCTACAACTTGACTCATTCTGGCTTTCACTGAGTTAAAGCCGAACATAATCTAAAGAGTGACTCGTTACCAGTTTCAATTAGTGTGTGTGTTGTTGTTGTTGTTGTTGTTGTTGTTGTTGTTGTTGTTGTTGTTGTTGTTGTTTTTTGGTGCACATTCGTTTTACAGTACATCGCTGTCAACATCAGCATTTTACTGCTGTTGCTGATGCCTTGACATGTTTACGTTTAGTAGTTTGCCATTTCAAAGAGTTGCATGAGACAAAAACTACTCAATGACTATTTTCCAGTTCCAGTGAGTTACATGAGATAAAATCTACACACTGACTAGTTTGCAGTTTCAATGAGTTAATCCACAGAAAATCTACAGGTTGAATATTTATTTCCTCCGCGTATAATTGAGTTAGATGAGATTACATCTACGCATTGGCTCGTTTCCAATTTCATTAAATCAAAAGAGGGATAATTAAAACCTTGATTCATTCCAGTTATTAAGAGTTACAGTTGACAAAATCAGCAGCTTCAGTGATTGCGCATATTGTTTCCTGCTTCAGTGAGTTATATGCCGATTGACGCTTTCTCAGTCTCGGTAACTTTAGATCCCGACTTAATCAACGTCCCGACTCTTTCTTTCTTATTTCATTAAGTTATACCCGAAACACAAATTGGAAGTAACAACAATAACAACAACAACAAAACTTTATTTTGAAAGGGTTAAGAATTGGGCACGCAGGCCCGTCTAACATTCTGCCCTTTTATCACTCTCTTTCATACATTATACCATTCACACATCATTCAAGGCTAACTGAAAACAGCAACAATATAAAAGATATGCATTATAAAGGCATGTGGAAAAATTAAAAATAAATACTACACGACTCAGTAATAGTAATAACTGGTGTGGCATTTATTAGCTATGTGGAATATACTAGCCTACCAAAAGGGGACTGGCTGTTATACTATGGTTTTATTATATTATTACTTCTATTATTAAGGGGGAAGGTAATCCGTACTGAGATAGTGTTCAATTAATTTGCGATTATATGTATAGGGATTGATGATGTCTTTTATTTCATGTGGAAGATTATTCCACAGCTGAGCTGCAGAGTACGTTAAGCTTGTTTTGTATAAGTCTATCCTAGGCTTCGGAAGGTGTAATAAATTTAATCGTTTACTGTGTCTAGCATTATATTCAAACAATGGCCAAAGGTAGTTTGGGGCATTCCGATGTAGGATTTTGTGAATTAGTTTGGCCTTATTGAAAAGCAGACGTTTGCGGAGTGGTAGTAACTGAAGGCGTTTATGCAGGCTAGGATTGTCAGTTAAATGTTTGCTATAAATTAATCTCATGGCCCGTTTCTGGAGTGAGTAAAGTCGCTTCGTGCTTGAATTGGAACAACCGTCCCAGATTGTAGAGCAGTAGTCAAAATGTGTCTGTATGTGAGACGTATAGAATATTTTCCTTGTGTCCTCATCAAGGAAATTTTTAATTTTGGCGAGTTGGTAGACTTTTTTTCGCTGTTTGTTTAGTGAGTGTGAGGATTAAAGGTTAGGTTTCTATCAATGATGAGGCCTAATGTTTTGTGCTCAATTACACTTTCTACTGGCATGTTATCGATGTGAAGTTGAAGTGATCTGTGTGAATTTAGAGTCTGAAGACTTTGTCTGGTTGTTAATAACATAGATTTTGTTTTAGTGATGTTAATTTGCATACGGTTCGCATGGCTCCACCTAACTACATTATTTAATTCTTGTTGTAAAGACGACTCCAGCAAATTACTGCTTTCAGCGTTTGTATACACTGTACAGTCGTCTGCAAATAGATCGCAGGACGACGAAAGATGCAAAGGTAGATCATTAATATATATGGCGAATAATAGAGGGCCAAGAATAGAGCCTTGTGGTACTCCAGTATTGAAGGTAGTGGTTTGGGACAGAGATTTATTGCATGATACTATTTGCTTTCTGTTTGACAGAAAAGATGTTATTAGCGTCACAACATTAGGGCCAATTTTCATTGTCTCTAGTTTTTTAATTAAAATGGCATGGTCTATCATATCAAATGCTTTTCTGAAATCGATAAACACAGCTCCACATAGATTGTTGTTATTTATATTATGGTGCCAATTTTCTTTCATGTTTGTTAGGACCGTATGGCAAGAATATTTTGGTCGAAATCCTGATTGACTGTCAACTATAAGCTTGTTGCGATCTAAATACTGTAATGTTACCTTATGGATGTGTTTTTCTAGTGGTTTAGATAGTGACGATAGTAAAGAAATGGGTCTATAATTGTTCGGGAGACCATTGTCCAATGAACCAGATTTAAGGAGAGGATACACTTTAGCGATTTTGAGAGCTTATGGAAAGTGACCTTTGGTGATACACTGATTATATACATAGGTTAGTGATACACAGATCACTGGCGCAGCACAGCGGAGAATCCGACTGCTGATTCCATCTAACCCAGATGAGTTTGTGTTTTTTAGTTTACTGAGGTAAGTGAGCACTTCAGTGACTGTCATTAGCGGTATGTCAGAAAGGATATCTCGGGGGCATCTAATCTGGCAAAACGATGACAGTAAAGATAAGTTGCAAGGAGAATTTGGTTTTGTAGCCTTCAACTGATCTATGTCATTCTGAAAAAAGTTACTGAATTGGTCGCATGAAATAGGATTTGATGGTAATGAATTTGAGTAGTTATGCTTGTTTGTCAAGGTGTTAATTGCCTTCCATATGTCCTTACTATTTGTTTTATCCATGACTAAGTTCTTAAAGTAATTTTTCTTTTCTTTTCGTATGGTATATTGAACTTTGTTTCTAAGAATACGGCATGTGCTGAGATCCCGCTTTTTATGTGCCTTATCTCTGTCTCTCATAATTTCAAGAATTTCCTGGGTGATCCAAGGTGGTTTGACGTGATGTTTTACTCGAACTTCCTTGATTGGCACATGTCTATCAATCACATCAATAAAGATCTTCATCCAGGATTCCAGAGCATCATCTGGATCTGGAAGTTGATAAACATTGTTTAGAGGTGAACTGAGCAAGTCCTGTAAAAATGCGTTTTGGTTGAAATTCAAAGGATGCACAGATGCCATTTTTCGCTCCAGACAACTTATAGAAAAATCGATCGAATTCAATGAAGCACTCTACTTAGCCTTTGTCAACCAAGAAAAGGTATTTGATAGAGTAGATAGAAACAAGCTGTGGGAAATCATTAAACAATATGGAGTGAGTACACATCTAACAAACCTATGTAGAAGATGTACAACAACAGTGAATGCATAGTGAGAGCAACTGGAGAACACTCAGAACCCATCACCATAATATCTGGAGTACGACAAGATTGTGTCCTGTCCCCTCTCTTGTTCATAACATATATAGACAACATATGTAAAGAAACAAGCCAAACGGATACCGCAAGAACACCGCATGACGAGAACACAAAAGAAGAACCATCTACAAATCTAACCATTAGAGAACTCCTGTTTGCGGATGACCAAGCACTGATAGCAAAATCAGAAGCTGAATTACAAGACTACATGAATAGTCTAAACGAAATGTGTAGGGAACATAACATGAAAATTAGCACAAGCAGAACAGAGGTAATGATTATTACTAAAGAAGAAAAAAACAACAACAATTCACCTAAAGGAACATCCCTTGAAACAAGTCTTACATTCATAGATTAGACACTATATAAACTACTCTCTGCCATTTTTAGTCTTACCTTCATTAAGTTGGATCCATCTACACCCTAAATCTGTGGCACATTCATTAAGTTGGATCCATCTACACCCTAAATCTATGGCACATTCATTAAGTTGGATTCATGTACACCCTAAATCTGTGGCACATTCATTAAGTTGGATCCTTCTGCACCCTAAATCTGTGGCACATTCAATTAAGTTGAATTTGGACGCCGTACATTTACACCACTCGGGTTCCACGTCTCAGTGTGTCTGTGCATGTGTGTATGAGTGTTTATCCATGCGTGCCTAGAGTTACAGACTGATATGCCAGCCTGACATGTCTATTTCAGTGTGCGACCCTGGAACATACGGTCCCAAATGTCAGCACCGGTGCTCCACATACTGTGTTAGCGACTGCGACAACATCACGGGATCCTGCACCTGCAAGCAGAACCACACGGGACCAGACTGCACAGGTGGGCCTCTGTGGGGCTACTCATGTGCTGCCTATTTACAGAGAATGCGTCTTATTTAATTCATTCATTCAGTAGCATGTCCTTTGCAGAACCTCGCTCCCATAACAACCTTCCGGAAAACCTCTCGATCATAAGCAAGATGTCCCGCGTCTGATACACCCATCTGGAGATCATCCGCCACATCCTGCACCCATCTTCTCTTTGACCTTATTTACGTCTTATTTACTTTGTTTTATTTCTGTAGATCAGCACTGGATAACTAACCGTCGTTATTTCATACCGGTAGACTCGGTCAATAAAGGAGCCTTTTACACGATGCAAGGCGCATTGAACATACGGTGCTAGACACATATCTGTAGACCAATCGGCGCTCACTGGGTCATGTGATATGTATCAGGTCGTTAGCCTGTACTCGCCGTCAGATTTGATTGTCTGGTAACTATTTTAGGCCATGAGAGTCATGGCGACTGCCAATATCGAGCAAAGACTGCTAATACTTCTGTTCCAAAGACTTGTGCTTTCACGCATCGAGTATGCCCTGGCCATCCTCACTGTCAGCCCTACACAGATTGGAAGACTTGAAAAGGTACAAAACGAAGCCATGCGCATCATTTTGGGCTGCACGAGAGACACCAGCTGTGTAGCAATGAGATACCTCCTTGACTTCCCGACAATGGAACACAGGCTCAAGATCTGGAGAGCTCGTGCATACTTAAAAATAAGTGCAGATGAGCAGCACCCTCTGCATGACGCTATATTCAGAGAAAAGGGTGACAGACTAAAGAGGAGCAAATCATGGATGGGTCGGGCGGAAGATGTCGTCAGACAGGTCTGCAGTCTTACCAGTATCAACCCCGGCAAGGAATGGGTGCCGGTGCCTCCAGCTTTTAAGTGCACTTTCTCCTGCATTATCACACTCGACAGACGGTGCAGAGAGCAGAACCCTGCCGCTGTCAATGCTGAGGTTAACGCGCTCATCTATGAACACTCAGATAGCCCCGAAGTGCTCATTTATACAGATGGATCTGTTGTAAAGCAGCAGAGAAGTGCGTGGGCATTTACAGCCCGTTCAGCGGGCCGAACCGTTCAAGAATCCAGTGGTGCCAGTTACACAGGCTTTCATATGGCTGGAATCACAGCATTATACCAACGTGTGTGTACTAAGGGATTCAATGAGCATGATTCTGAAGGTCGACGCTGGATCTGTTCGTAGACAGTGGACTGAGTCACTGCGGAAGTCTGTTGTCCGTAAAGTCACCTTCATCTTTGTCCCGGTACATGCGGGAGTCGAGGGAAATGAACGAGCTGATAAACTGGCTGGCTCTGCACCCCCTGTAGATGGCCAGCCCATGGATCGTGCCGATGTTATTAACGTCCTTAAAGATATGGCGAGAACAGAGGACTTTGACGTCAGTGATTCCACATCGCTGTCAAGGATGAAAGACTTGGGTGTAAGAATAGGCACTGCCAGACGTGAGAAGTACATCGGGAAAAAGAGGTGCCTCGTCAACCAACACAGAACTGGAACTATTAGCCACCGGACGCTGATGCATATGCTGGGGTGAGGCTCTGAGCACCTATGGACATGTCCGGAGTGCAATCAAGATACCCCAACTGATAACTGATAACTGATATTTTAGGCCGGGACACCCTAGGATCCCCGACCAATTAAGTTTATCTTTATAAAATAAGAGAAAGAAAATCGTCAATGACGCCAATGACCAAATGGCCGGTAGGCGGAGTCTAGCCAATCACCGACCGGCCGGTAGGCTGGTTGTAGACAAAGTCCGACTGGCCGGCAGGCGGAGTTATAGCCAATACGCTTCCACTGCTCCTATCTTATATTGACAACAGATAAAATTGTCCGTGAATGATGATACACACCTGCTTTGTTGAGGCGCATCCCCAGATCAGGAGATTTGTTCGCAACTTAGACGAGCATTATCTTCTGCGGACAGAATCTCGCTGGCCGCATGTGTGTGTGGTCTGTACTGGCGGTCAGTCCGTCTTTCCGATGGATACCTGGTTAATCTTATCAGTAGCCATACGCTTGTCTCTACGCTTGTCTCTACGCTTGTCTCAAAGCTGAAAATTAAAGGAACTGACGGAAGGGCCGTTTGCACGAGGCTCTAGGCTACCATCTGTTTTTGAGAGCCAATATATACAGGGATAACTGGCCTGTGGCAGCCTAACGTCCACTGCACCTGCATTCGTCTCCAGTCGTCCTGACATTTCTTGCCACTGGAATCAGATGGATGCAGGCGAGAGAGTGAGGCCGATGAAGTTGCGCAGCTCTTCCTCACTATAAACAAATTCATCGCGCAAGTCATTCTTCATTCTATTGTCTTCATCATTCCTGATGGACAAACTTGGATGGAATGAATGGTCATCGTCATTCTTGATGGACGAACATCCGACACCTGCTAATGACGATACACCATCGGTACTTGAGGTTCTCCACGCTGCAAACTTACCAGTACTAAGGACACAACTTTCTGAACTAGACAGCCAGCGTAAGGTCAAAATACAGTGCATACCATCTCACTGTGGTGTAGCGGACACGCAAGAGCTGATCAACTAGGTAAGGACGGGGCAATAGAAGAACAATCCGATGTGCCTGTTACATACCACCAAGTGAAATGCATGATCAAATACTCCAGAAAGGCGCCAACACCAGTTCTAGAAGATGCCACCTTCACGGACAGACCAGAACAAATAGTTATTATGCGCCTCAGAGCAGGAGACAATAGATTACGCAACCACATGTTACACAATTCTAGATTGGCGAATCAGCCATCTGCACTTGCGGATGTGCGCCGGAGATATCAGCTCACATACTCCGAGACTGTCCAACATACGACAATAGGCAAACCTAGAGAAACAACAGTGACGCTAAACTCTATAGACCACTGAGTGAATTAAATAGAGCAGTTAAATTCCTACAAGATACACTTTTGAAGATACTGGCACATTTCAAGCGAACGAAAGCAGAAAGGAATCGAAGATGTGTTAATCTCGTAATGTACGTACTGTACGCACTGATTCCTGGACATCTGGTAGATTATCGTGATTACGAAGTGCTTAAAGTTTTTTTTTTTTCTTTCTTACGCATATCCTTTACAGGACATCGCTGTCAACATCAGCATATTTCAGCTGATTCTTGGCAAGATTACTCTCAGTAGTTTGCCATTGCTTTCTGAGCGACCGACTCACATACCCCTTAAGTTACTGACGCGGAGAAAACCGCCACCGATTGTCACGCACATCACGTTACTCAAGAGATTATACGGGATTAAGGAGACGGCGGCTAACTCCTAGGGCCAGAGAGACCGGCAGTGCTTAACTAGTTCAAAGAAAATATTCCTTAGGAATGTCTAATCTCATTCAGTCAATACGTGGTGACTACACGCGTGACCTATTTACAGCCTTATCAGCCTCTCTTCGGGTGTGAGGTTCAAATGTCAGTCTCACACAGCCCTCTTGGTTATGGACTTGCTGAGGGAAACGAGAGCTCGGCAACAATTTCCGTGGAGATGACACTTTGGAACCAACCTAACGATATTATTTTTATATTCCTGTTACAGCTCGCAAACTCAGTAAACTGGACTCAATGTTGAAACTAACAAACCTACCAAATGTGCACAATATATGAAACCAATGAACCAATCATCCAAGTACACAACCATCCAACTATCGAATCATCCAAGCATGCAATCATCCAACAAACTAGCCAATCAGCCAACCATCAAATTAATCAAAGAACGAATCAACCAACCGTCCAACCATTCAACTAATCAACAAATCATTCGACCCTAGAGACAACCAGCTAACCACCCATCAAACCAACCAACCTACAACACAACTATACTCACTCGTTTATGCGCCATTTTGTATCCGACGAGATGCAGAGAAATATGCCAGACAATAAAGCGTGCAATCTATTGTTTGTCTCTTCGTTATTAATATATTAGCCAACAATGGATATAAGCAACCTCAAAGACCATCAACATAAGCACACAATATTGTGAACGATAATAAGCATGTAAGTGGTCATATGTTTAAACATATATAGAGCTTCTAAGTCACGTGAGCCACTTTACGAAATAGGACCAACCGTTTCCGTGTCGTACATGATATGCTCACTTAGCATTTACCTCAGTCTGAATTATTAATCGCAATGTATAAGATATCCTCATGGCTGTAATAACTGCCATTATTCTGCTTAAATACAGACGCAACAAACAATTACTTTGCATCATGTATTGCCTGGTATTTGTCGCTGCATACTGCAGAGTTATATATCATAAGCAGTTATTACATGAATTATACTTAGGCTGAAATACTTAAAACACACAGTCTCCGATACTGGTCAAGTGGAAAGCGTTTTTGTTATCCACATGGTAATCTCAAATATAATATAAAGTCGATCTGTCGACAAAAATTGGTTGGATCTGCATAACTGATGACACCTCGGCATATTTGAGGAATCGTTTGTTGTTTATCAATAACGATATGCGAAATGTGTTTTCTTTGTTAAAGTTATGGCCGTATTTTAGCAATTTTGAGAGTTAGCCGACATAGAATTTACCTGGCCTGTCGACTGCATAGTTTTCAAGTATTTCAGCTACAGTATATTTCATTAACTTTTTTTGGTTGTTTTTTTGCATATCCCTTACAGGCGTTGCAGTCAACATTAGCATTTTTCAGCTGCTGTTGATGTACTAGGCAAGATTACGCTCAGTAGTTTGCCACTACTTTCTGAGCGACCGGCTTACATACCCCGTAAGTTACCAATACGACGAGAGCCGCTACTGATTCTCGCGCAGGTTACGTTACTCACGAGAATATACGGGATTACGGAGAAAGACGTTAAGTCTAGGCCAGGGAGACCGCATTTCATTTATTTATCTCATATGCTATATAACAGAATATGTAAAATGCACCATATATTATAAAAGTATGCGCTTGATGAGATGCAGCGAAACATGACAGGCAATAAATCGTGTTTAAATTATTATGTTTTATAACTTAGATTGTCCTACGGGGACGTTTGGAGAATTCTGTATGGACAAATGTCCAGCCACCTGTAAAGAAAACCGGTGTAATGCTGAATCAGGTATCTGCTCAGGTAAAGTGTTATCTGAGGCTCCAGGCAGGTTTGTGTGAGAATAACACCCATGTCTAATTATCTTTTGGTTCTTTTCTCCAGTGAGAATGCTTTACAACTCAGCACTTGTGACTCTTCTCTTTAACTTTGTTGAGAAGTACTATAGCGATATGTTGTGGTTTTCTGCCGTGTGTTCATGATCGGCACCGTCATTACACTTGCCGTTTTCTTCATAGTCACCTTTCTCCTCATTCTCATTCTCCTCTGTATCATCCTCTTCCTTTTCCTCCTCCTCCCCCTCCTTCTCCCCTTCCTCCTTCTCCTCACAATCATCATCATAGTCATCATCATTATCGTCTTCGACATCATCGTCACCATAGTCATCATCATCATCATCATCCTCGTCGTCACAATTATCATTCTTATCAACGTCATCATCATTATCGTCATGATCTTCGTAGCTATCGTCACCATAAATATCACCGTCGTCAACATCACCATGATCATCACCGTCCTCCTTATCATCATCATGGTTATCATCACTATCATTATCACCATCAGCATCATCATCATCGTCATCAACACCGTCCTCCTTATTATCATCACGTTATCATCACTATCGTTATCTGCATCAGCATCATCATCACCATCGCCATCACCATCATCATCATCATATCACTATAGTCTTCTCCTTCAAAAGCTAGCAAGGAGGGTGACGAGGGGATTTGGCCGACGATCGACGCTCAGAGGAAAGGCGAGACGGACATATAATCAGATTGCTACTGGTAGTATTAGTGTTGGAACTCTTCGCTGGCTGCTGAGGATGGGGACGGAGCGCTTATGGGAATGCCCCGAATGCTGTGATGTCGGTTCCTAAATCAATCAATCAATCAATCAATCAATCAAGCTAGCAACTCCAAGGTCTAGTCAGCAGTCTGCGTTTGTTAAAACGTCCACCACATTTGGACACGGACTTGAGAAGGACGATTAGACCACTGACCAAGATACTCTTGAAACTTATACAATCTACCCGAAGAAAAGACAGATTATAGCATGAGTATTCCGTGTACACACACTAGAATATTTGCATGTTCCAAGGCATTCTTGCATTATGTTGTGAACTCGTGTGGTTTGCCTTATGCAGTTTTCTAGTGACTGCCTCTTCCATCGACGATGAACTGTATTTTCCGTGGAGGACTTTTGTGTTGGTATTATGGTGGCGGCATTATGCACAGTGTGCCTGTGCGTGTTGTTGATTTGTCGAGACACTTGTTTGTTCCACTTTTAACATGGGGCAGTGTCATTGTGGGTGATATTCACTGGCACAGGAACGGAGAAATATGAATGCGACCCGTTGCCGTGAAGTTGGAGCCACGACTAATGACTAATGACTCGTGCGATATATGCCAGGAGACTGGGCCTCTTGTGGAAATACCGGTGTGCAGAAGAAAAAAACAACAACAACAACCCTAAATCAAAAATAAGATTAAAACGCGGTTTGTGTGTAACGTTCTTGTCTATAATGCAGTCAGTAACCTCTGCTTCCAGTACTAATTTAGTCACCATTTCCCCCGACATTGAGATAGTAATGTATTCACGTCTGCAAGTATTGAAATAGTAATTGAGTTATAATGCGTTCCAGTATTGACATATTAATTAGTAACTATTTTTGTCAGTATTCAGATAGTAATTTATTTATAATGCGTTCCAGTATTGTGTTATTAATTAGTAATTATGTTTGCAAGCATTGCGATAGTATTGTACGTATAAGGTGTTACTTTATTTGTGATCGCATTCAACATTGATTTATTAATTATTCAAATGTCTTCCGGTAATGATGGCTTTATTGAATCATCATTTCTTCCCCTATTGTCTTCCCATAAGTCAGCATGACGTTCAGTGTTGCAGTAGTAATGTTGTCACCAACATTACTAGAATTGATGTCTGCATTTAGTCAACATTACCTCCAATATTTATGTTTACATTTATTTATCCCCCAATGCGTCTAATATTATGATGTTAACGAATGTTGGCATCGGTCCAGCTGATTATCACACAGCAAGTTAAATGGCTCGGCCACTTAACTATACTGCCAACTGACAGTATATTACAAAACGCAATGTTGTACAAACCAAATAGAACCATCAGAAGGGCCGATCATGTAAACAATCAATCAATCAATCAATCATGTGCCATGCCGGAAAGCGTGGGCGGTCATGACTCGCCATTTCACTCGATCACCAGTGTCGTGGATCAGCTCAGTGTTCCTGTATCGTCCATGCCATGTGGCCAAGCCATCCAGGTAATTTCCTCTCGGTCTTCCTCTTGGTCTGTTCCCCTCGATCTTGCCAGTTGTCACTAAGTTCTCCAACCCATTTCTTCTCATAACATGTCCAAAAAATGTTGACTGTCTACGTCTAATTTCTCTAATCAGTCTACGATGTTCATTTGTCACCTGTAGTACTTGGTCATTGGTTTTTCTGTCTGTCCATGGTATTCTTTGCATTTTCCTCAGAAACCACATTTCTGCAGCCATCAGATGCTTTTCAGCTTGATTGCTCATTGTCCAAGTTTCACATCCATACAAAAGAACAGGCTCTATGTATCCCCTCAACACTCTTTTTCTCGTTTCAATTGACATCTTTTTATTGGTCAGAATGCTAAAGGCATCTTTCGCCATGGCGATTCTTGTTCTAATCTCTTCAAGGCATCTCCCATCAGATGTTATAACTGTTCCAAGATAATTGTACCGATTCACTTGTTGAAGAATATTTCCATTTACTCGTATATTACATTGTGGCACTTCTTCCTTCCTACTGACGACCATAACCTGAGTCTTTTTACAATTTAATTCTAACCCCAGTTGCTCACTGTGTTCAACAACCGCATCTACTAATTGTTGCAGGTCCTGCGCATTGTCTGCAATTAATACTGTATCATCTGCATATCTAAAATTTAAACATATAAACAATGGACATAGGAAATAGCACTATCAATTAGTATCTCGATATATGAAGCCTATAATCGAATACTCTCCCACTGTTTTGGATTTACCACGATTCCTTAAGGTACAAGCGGAACAAGATGAGATGAGATAAGATGAATTTGGATGAATATGAAGTTTTGTGTCTTTGCTTCTATTCTGCGTATTTTTAATATTGCAGATGTATTCTACTACAAGTGAAACAGGTAATTGAATGGAAGAGTATCATTAACACACAATCACACGGCATTACATTGGGATTGTAATTCCATAAGTCACAAACCAGGTTAAGACATATTCCGCGACATCACGTGACGTACCATCAAGCAAATGTTCAGATCCGCAAACAAATGCAATTGTACAACCACCATGGAGCAGTCCTAACACCTCAACGAATGTGCCTGGCAGAGATTAGGAAATATAGTGGGCATAGCAAAGATAGTCTTTTGCAAGATGGAATGTATACTCACCAATAAGATGTTTTACAACGCAGCAAGATAAAGTATGTTAAAGTGATATAGAAACTATGTTGTAATCACGTGAATCGTGAACCAAAAATAGACACCCTGAGATATATATACTGTCCGTGGAAATGTGGTTTCTGAGTAATATGCCACGAATACCATGACAGAAGGAAAAACAAATGGGCAGAAGGAAAAACGAATATGGGCACAATGAAACACGAATGAGACAGTTCTTCAACATATTAATATAAACAGTTTATTGGTTAGAGAAATTAGACAAGTGCAGTTAAGATGGTTTGGGCATGTCATGAGGAGAAATAAGTTGTAAAGCTTACGAGCAATTGACAAACTTGACTGGGTAAGAGCAAGAGAAGTCATGGATGTAAGCTAATACATATGGCTAGATGGCTTTTCCACTTGGCATAATCAAGACAAGATGACATACATGATCCAAAATTGTCAATCTTGTGACATGGCGAAATATGACCGCACACACTTATTGGCATGGCACGTAATGATGATGATGATGATGATGAGGATGGTGGTGGTGGTGGTGGTATATTACATGCAGTCTCTATCTGTTCTATTATGCTGACGCTACTTTCCCTGATGGTCTCCGGCAGCATGCCCCACCGGGTATTTTGGAACGCTCTGTGACAAGCAATGCCCCAAGACTTGTAAAGACAACAACTGCTACAGGAGTAGAGGCCTGTGTGTGTCCTGTCGTGTCGGTGAACCGCCGGCATGCCAAGGTAGGGATCCGGAAATTGTTTCTGTACCATTGCCACCAGGTTATTGGTACCTCGAGTACAGTTGTGCGTACTCAGTACATGCTGTCATATCTAGATTGGGGGGGGGGGGCGCTCCGTGGCCATGTGGTTTGGTGGCGTTCCTCGCTTTCACAAAGGCTGTGGGTTAGATTTTGAGCCCCATCATTCTGTTCACGAGTGCACATTTCTCGGATACTCCTGCGGGTCGTCACTGAAGCTACGGAGTGTGTGCACTGTGAGACGCTTTCGGCAAGCCACCCTGTGGAAAATGATCAAGCCATATTGGAAAAAACCCGGGTCAACGAAGTCGATCATCTCACCTTTAAACCGAAAGCACCTTCCTCTACAGAAGCTGCGGTAGTAAGTGACTACCACTCTTATCCACCGGCCCGGTGGTATGTGTTTAAATCCCCATCGGGGCGAGAATGTTTAATAAACGATTGGCTTCAGTTCCCAGGTCGTCTCAGACTTTCATGTTGTGCCAGCAAATGTTATGTTTAAAAAAAGTGATCGGCGTTATAGTGACCAATCATCCACCGAGTGCTGATTACACGATACATATATGGAGCTAGCACAATATACCCATTACAGTTCTGTCTTCTATGGTACCGCCTCTAGACCCAGCAAATCTCTGTCTAACCATATTTGGTATGCGATGCTTCAATGAGGTTAGTCGACCATGAAAGAAAACATAATAAGAAAGAGATCTTGTGGCAAGACCCCAGCCCAGGCAGGTCAAATAACACTGGCGAAGAGTGTGACCAGTCCTAGTAATCGTGTTGACGAAGTTAATCCTGACAGTGTTACCAAGGAAATCACCTGTGTCAGACTCAGAAACAGATGCTAACTGAACGAAAAACAACGCCAAAGTGAGCAGATGAACGCGTGGGTCTCTTCGTTTTTTGCAAAATTAGCAGCGAGGTCACGTGGGCACGTCAACGAAATCCAAGGTAACCGATGAAAACCAAGGCACATTTTTCTCGCAAAAAAATACACAAAAACCGAAACCGACGAAACCCGAGTGTTAACTATATATATATATATATATATTCTTCTACTTCTTCAGCGTTCCGAGCCATTGATGTTCTTTGCTGCAGATACAACGTGTCTCCATTCGTCCCTCTGGTTGACCTTCTCTTGCCAGTCGCTGATTCCAAGTGCTTGTAGGTCTGTATGTATATTATCTCTCCACCGTCTTCTTGGTCTACCTCGGGGTCTACGGTCATTTATTTCCTGAGTATAAGCGAGGTTTGTTTCCCTATTATCTTCCATTCTTTCTATATGCCCCAGCCATTGCAGCCTATTAGCCTTCATGATACCAGTGATTAGCGGGGACTTAAACAGATCATAAATGTCTTTGTTGCTTCTTCCTTTCTACTCTCCACTTTGTGTATCCCTAATGGGCCCAAAGATGCGTCGTAAGACTTTGTTCTCAAAGGTTTGTAGCAAGGTTTCGTCTCCTTTCGTTGTATTCCAGGTTTCAGAGCCATACAGCACAACTGGTCTGATCAGTGTTTTGTATATTGTGATCTTGGTTTTACGAGATAGTGCATTTGATTTTAGCAGATATTGTAGTGCGTAGTATATCTTATTTCCAGAGTTGATTCTAGCTTGTATTTCTTCCCTTATGATGTTGGAGCAGTTGAAGATTGTACCCTTGTATGTGTATGTTTCCGTTCTTTTAATGGTCATATTATCTATTTGTATGTGGCCAGAGTTTTTAGCCGTTCCTTCTCTTGAAATTATCATATATTATGTCTTGTCTTGGTTGATAACCAGCCCCATTTGTTGAGCTTTTTTCCTTTAAGTGAGTCAATATTTCCAATGTCGTTTGTTCATTTTCCCCTATATCTATATCATCTGCATAACCAAGCAGTTTGGATGTTCCCTCAATAGCACATTCCTCCTTTACCCTCCTTACAACTTATATATATATGTGTGTGTGTGGGGGGGAGGGAGTATACGGGTATTCCACCTTGCCCAAGGGTATTGCTTAGCCTAACGGAGGAAAGGAAGCGTCTTACATCTCCTTTGATACGGGATACCCCTGCGCCGCTAACCGCAACTTTCATATAGTCACCATACATACTTATCTTATTTATTCCTCTTGGTTAGATTCTGCCATCATTTGTGGCTATTCATTTAATGATTAGGCAGCAAAACATATGAACACCTGCACACTATTCCTGTAATCTGAGATTGCGCCTTTGTTCGTTAGCATTCCTTACACTATTTTGCGTGTGCGATCTCTTTTACAACGGTGCTTTATATGTATTTGTGTAGAACCTGAAGATTATCGCCAGGTTCGACACGTAGGATTCGTTGTGTTGCAACTTAGCTGATTCATTACACGTTTTGTGTTAAAACTTATTTTATTATATTGTTAGTATTATTATTGTTAATATTCATATTCCTTATTTAGTCTATAATGTGGGTTATGTTCACCTGGATTGAGTTCGTTGTATGCTATGTTTGACCTCTTAACACCTCTCCTCTTCACCCTCTGTTTATCTATTCGCTCTCTCTCGCACTCTCTCCCTCTCTCTCGGTGCCTCTCCGCTGTCTCATATCTCTTTCCTGGTTCTCCCTTCTCTCTCCTCGCTCTCTCTCACACACTAACTCTTTTTCTCTCTCTGTTTCTCCTCTGTCTCCCGCTCTCTGGGGGTCTCTCCTCTGTCTCTATTTCTTCTGTCTCTCCTTTCACTCTCTCTCTTTTCTCTCCCATCAATCGCTCTCATCTCTCTCTGTATCTCCCTCTCTCTTTGTCTCTACTCCTCTCTCTTTGTGTCACTTATCTACTCTCTATCTCTCTCTCTCTCTCTCTCTCTCTCTTCCTCATAAGCCTCACATGCATGCTTTATTTTATATCCCCTGTAGACGCAGAGGTGTTTCCAAGGCACCAGGGCCGGGTTATATACTGGCCAAGACCTATTGACGCTTCCTCGTCGAGCGTCCTGGGCAACAGGTCCCTTTGGGGTCCTGGCTAAAGTCAGTAGGATCGCCGATTCCTCCGAAGTCGGAGAGAGTCTGCCTGTACGGCGAGGAACCACCAGTCTGCACACCAATAAGCCAGACATGGGACAACGGATACTCACGCAAAACTCAGGTCCTGTATGACATCAGACTGATGTTGGACAACAGGATGTCTTCATCCGACATACAGGACTTCACATTGCAGCTCAAGCCAACGAACACAAGCAAGCAAGCAAGCATATCCCCTTACTCATAATGCTAAGTAGTTCACGGTCATAATCTTAAGGGTCTTATTCCTAACGGCTAGTGACCATGCGATGCCGCTAACCTGTGGAAGAAACACTAACAACCTACTCTCAAACCCAGGAGTCCTGCGTGCTGTAGAGAAACATGACCTGAACACACTTTAACAAACTTCTCCGCAGATGTGAAGTACCAGTACCGGCCTTGTACCTTGTATACCCCCCCCCCCCCTTTTTTCTGGTTATATGTTTAGCTTGAAGAGGTGAAAGAGAACTTTACAGTACATTCCTCTTGGATATCTTCTTTGGTACCAGTCCGGTGGAAACGTCTCTAAACGCATTATGATACAAGCAAGCCCGTTTCGGGTACATCATCAACGCTATTACATAGTACGTCATAGGTGAGTTCGCATTCGTTAAAAGAAATCACAAACAACGAACCAACAATCCAGTCAACCAACCAGGTGTGTGTAAATAGCAACACATGCTACGTACACAAGAAAATGGTATACTCCGCGTGGATTGGTTAGCTTCGCTCGGCAAGATGAAGGTCAAGTTCATGTCACGGATGTTCTGCCCAGGACATACCTGTGGGCGAAGAAATGAACAGGCTGACAGACTGGCTGCTTCAGGTGCGAGTTGTATTATGCTAAGGCAGATGTGGCAAGAGCTCTCTGGGATCTAGTGGAAGGGACAACAGATTGGGCAGAGAATCATAATTAAAGAGGCTTATTCAAATGGGAGTAAGAAACAAGTCTGGGGGCAGGGGGGCACTTAACGGGCGGTAGGAAATGCACTCAAACACTCAAACATGTCGTCATGCTGGCACTGGTACTTTTAGTCCGTAAGCTTTTCAATCACTAAATGAAAAGACGAAGCACTAGTTAGTCGTTAGCTGAGGAGGGGATCCGAGCACTCATGGACTGAATTGTTCGATGTGCAATCAGGATTATCTGTCGACTAACTAACCAACGAAGCACTAGAGAGAATAGTTCGGGTGCAGTATGCGGTCATGGTGGTTCTGTGATGTAACTGATTGAGTGCCGAAGGATAATCTATCGCCAAAATGTGCCTAATTGGACAGAAAGGGGCTTCAAAAGAAAACATGAAAAGTGTGATATAGATTACAATAACCATGCCATTGTCTTGTAACCTGTCAATATTGTTGTTAAGGATGGCAAGAGTGTTAGCCACTTGACACGACGAAGCAGACGAACACAGTGATGTCATAAGGACAGTTCAAAAACGGTTCACTCACTTTTGACATGTACAAAAAAGAGAAGCAGCGTTCAGTTATCCGTTTTGTGATCAGTGCATGGGATATAAATTCATCGGCGAGTGAAGGTCCAGTATTGTGATGTATACCTATCAGTGCAGCTAGTTTATGAGGGGAGTAGGAAGTTTCGCAACTGTCCGGTCCGGTGAACAGGTACAGCATGTGATGCATGAGTGGTTACACGCTCGAAAAAAAAAATAGTTTCTTTCTACAGGAATCCAAGCACTTTATCCTCGCTGGAGGACTTGCGTTGAACGCAGTAGTGATTACATCTAAAAATGATACATTTGTTCAGTACTTTTTTCTGAAAAAGATTCACACACACACAAGCATGAATGTTGTCATTTGAATCCCGTTCGTAGTTCGTCATACTATGGTAACCGTGTTATTTGTTTCGTTTCGCGTTATCTCCCTCAATTTCAATGCTCAGTGAACGGAAATAAACAGTACAATACTTGCTCATTTGATTGTGTACCAAGTTGGGTCCTAACCTACTTCTTGTTCCGCCCTTAATCAATTAATATACATGTATTCACATTCATTACTGCAAAATTGTTGTTTTAAATTGTCTCAATTATTTCACAGACCCTGGAAGTGGAAGCAACATTTTCTACTGGGTTTTAGCCGGGACTGCTTGTATTTTTTGTGGTTATCATGGCCTTGGTGGCCGCTTGCTTGTGGAGAAGGAAACCAGGACCACCAGAAGAAGGGGTGGCAGAGGAGTGGTTCTAAGGCTAACCACAGACATGGGGATGTCAATGGTTATAGTTGGTGTAATTATCGCTTCAAGTAAACATAAACATATATCCATCTGATAGTTCTTGCCGTGTGGAGTCCATGTCATGTTGTCAGCAGGTTTCTGTTGCGTGTTGTACCAATCATTTCTTGTTTTGATGTTCTATATGTATGTGGCAGTTTGTGATTGTATGTGCGTGTGTGTGTGTGTGTGTAGTGTGTGTGTGTGTGTGTGAGAGAGAGAGAGAGAGAGAGAGAGAGAGAGAGAGAGAGAGAGAGAGAGAGAACGAAATAGAGAGAAAGAGAAAGATAAAAGAGAGGAAGAGGGAGATAAAAGTATGTATTTGTTAGCGATGATTTCTATTTTTATATTGCTCACGTGCCGTCCAATGTCAGACGTCGGAGTCACTGTTTC
Organism: Cepaea nemoralis; assembly: GCA_014155875.1. NCBI lineage: Eukaryota > Metazoa > Mollusca > Gastropoda > Stylommatophora > Helicidae > Cepaea > Cepaea nemoralis. Next base: position 57,085 of record JACEFZ010010098.1, read on the forward strand.
TCACAACGGTGTTTCGTTGTGGGTGCCAGATCAGTTCCTGTACACTCCAGATCCTAGGGAGGTTAGATGCCAAGAGTTATGTAATTTACTGGATTACTAAGCAGGGCAGGTTTTCCCCCTGATAATATCCTTTCCTTGGTTACAATTAGCCCCCCCCCCCCCCCCCCCCACCAGTCACGTAACACCTATACTGTGTAGTGATGTGACCTGAAAGAGACATGTGCTGATGTCAACAATTATATGATTGTCTGACAACAATAATTACGTAAATTTTGTAACAAGACATAAGGAATCCAGGTTTTTCATACCGGTGAGATCCGCCTCGAATCCAATGGAATCAGCTGAGTCGGTGTTCTGGGCTTCGCGTGGTCTCTCCTCGTTGTCACTGAACGGGATCTATTGAGAACCTGACGCTCTGGTTGAGAACTTGAAAATAAATTCCAGAAATGTGTAGGGTCTAAGAACTATACACATATATACAATTCTTTATGATATCTGTAAACATTCACATCCGCCCTCCTGTTGTTTATGTCTCTCATCCAGCTTTACCACTTTTACTCTCCGCTCTCTCTTTCTCTTTATCTCTGTCTCTTTCCTACACTCTACTTTCCAGAAGTTGAACACGTTCTGTAGTTACAATTGCTGCCTCCCCCTATACTGTCACTTGATGGGGATTGGAATGGCCTAACTCCTTGTCACTCTTTCAGACACCAGGTTTCTTCACAGCCGCTCCTCTGTTACAAGTTCATTCGGCAGATTAAGTGTTCCGTGGTGGTAACACAACATTGTCTGATCGTTGGCGTGCATGCCAGTGATCAGATTTTGTGTCAAACCCCATGCGAGTTCAGATGAACGCTCGTTCGATTGCGCTTATGACGCTATCTGCGCAATGCCCTTCGCTAACACAGATGTCACTCTTTAATGAAATAATTATTAGTTATTAGTTGCGAGTGTGTAGTTATTATTTAGAGTGGATATGATATACACGGTTACGACTGACATATGGAATAAACAAATTACAGCAAGATCGACAGAACTCTACCTTGGTACTTATGTTCGTGGTGTTATGTTTACTTGCTGTTACAGTTATTTGCACCATAAACAATAAATAGCGTATTCACACCAATAGTATGCTATAAATGTCAAACTTGGACATGATCCAAATCACATTACAGAAAACCAACACCTATAGGATGATATGCTTGAAGTGAGCTGCCAACTTAACTATATGAGACCGTGTAAGAAATGATGTTATGAGACAGGAAATTTGATCAACACTTTGTGTCTCATATATTCAAAGACAGAAGATCAAATGGTTTGGCCATTACGTTATAATGCAACACCATCAACTACGAACACTGACCATACATCAAAGAAGATCTGCCACGAGAGCAAGAGGACGCCCGAGAAGAAAATTGATTGTCGAAATCAAGGACATTGTAGAATCACACGGAATGACAGTATCCAGTGCTACCCATCGTGCGCTGCAGCGTTAATTATTCCTCCCCTCGACACTTTACGGCAAATGTGGAATATGATAACGATTTTGATGCTGGTAGTTATTTGCTTGTTTTTGTTGTGTTAACTGGATAATGTTGAAAATTTAGGAATTTAACGTTACATTATATATGAAATATATAAATAAAAACCATCAAATACTGCTACCAGCAACGTAACATGCCTGTAGACCAGGAAAAGGCTTTAGATACAGTAGATAAGTATAAATTATGTATCGATTCTTCAAGACGACGGTAAACAAGGACAGTTACTAGAAAATTGCATAATCCAGTATCAGTCGAGCCAAACGCCAGTTTTAATATAAAGTTAATAGCATATTCTTTACAGGACGTCGCAATCAACATCTCTATTCTTGGCTGTTTATGATTTTGTGGCAAATTTACTTTCAGTACTTTGCTATTGCTCTTTGAACAACCGGCACTCATACCATTTTATGACAATCAATGCAAGGCGGTCAGCATTATTAATTGCGCTAATAATCCCTTCGACACAGAGCCGGCAAAGTCCAGTAAGAAAACACAGTTATATCAGACAGGAGTGAGGCAGAGATGTGTGTCCTCCCCATCTCTGTTACATCAGACAGGAGTGAGGCAGAGATGTGTGTCTTCCCCCTCTCAGTTACATCAGACAGGAGTGAGGCAGAGATGTGTGTCCTCCCCCTCTCTGTTACATTAGACAGGAGTGAGGCAGAGATGTGTGTCCTCCCCCTCTCTGTTACATCAGACAGGAGTGAGGCAGAGATGTGTGTCCTCCCCCTCTGTTATATCAGGCTGGAGTGAGGCAGGCAGAGATCTGTGCCCCTCCCTCCCCCCCCCCCCCTCACAGGCACAGTTGTCTGCAGCATGTTCAAGGAGTCGGACATGATTACGAAGTGTGTGATTTCCTATTCTGCTGTCCATGTCAGTACGTTGGAGGCAGCGGTGATCTCCGTAGTCAGACTGGATGTGGTTGTCTTCAGCACCCCGCTTTCCTGCTTTGATTATTCTCTCCATCTGGTGTGTTGTTAAGTCCACGATGACCTTGTGAATGTTTAAAGTACGTAGAGCTTCCATCTATGGAATCTGAGTGAGTGAGTGAGAATGTGTGTGTGTGTGTGTGTGTGTGTGTGTGTGTGGGTGCTTGCATGCTTGTGGTGTGTGTGTGTGTGTGTGTGTGGGTGTGTGTGTGTGTGTGTTTGCAGTGAATGACATCCCCAGCCACATAACTAACGGGCGCGTTGACGTAACAGTTAGGTCGTTGAGCTAACTGTGGCAGGCGCGAGGCCGAACTTGGCATCTATTCCTGGGCTCGCCTCTCGCTACGAAGGGACAGATTGGCCACCCTTCCTTCTGTCCACTTAGGCCTAGACAAATGTGACAGTTCTACCATGTCACATGACCACATCAGCTTCCTGCTAACGGCTTTCCGAGAGCCCCGGGGGGAAATAGTGGGTAGATGCTGCCCTTCTTGGAGCCGCGGGGGCGTAGAGGGTAGACACTGGCCTCCCGTCCCAGGAGCGTAGTGGACAGACGCTGGCCTTACAGCCCGAAGATCACATGCTCGATCAGCAATAGGATTTATTCGAATGTTGTCACATTGGCCTGGGATCTCAAGGCGACCCCCGCCTACACTGTGTACCAGGAACTGCCGTTGGAAGAAATGGTGACTGTCCACATCACACGCCCAGAGCTGATTGGCCTATTAGCAGGAGCCTAGCACCATTTACCCGATGCTTTCTAAGGTACATATAAATGTACCGCTTTACTTACACTCATCATTCATCATGTGCCATGCATATAAGCATGGGCGGTTATGTTTCACCATCTTACTCAATAACTCGAGTCATGGATCTCTTTAGTGTTCTTTTATTGACCATACCATGCGGCAAAACCATTCAAGTATGTACTTCTCTAACTTCTCCTTGTTCTATGCCCCTTAATCTTGCCACTTGTCACCGAGTTCTCCAATTTATTTCTTCCCATAACATGACCAAAAAATTTTGACTATCTACGTCTAATTTATCTAATCAGTTTACGGTTTTCGTGTGTATCTTGTAGGCCTTGGTCATTGATTTTTCTGTCTGTCAATGGTATGTTTTCGTTTTCCTTAGAAACCACATCTCCGTAGCTATCAGATGTTTTTCAGCATGTCTGCTCATTGTCCACGCTTCACATCCATACAGAAGCACATGAACACCCTTTTTCTCGTATACTATCCTTTGGTATCTCTGACAGTCTAAAGGTATCGAGTACACAACATGTACTCACTTAGATTAACTCAACCCATTCTCTGGAATACAAGAAAATAGTGTTTACGTGGGTGATGCATCCTTCTAGACATCTCCGGAATTGTTGTCTGTCTTGTATAAACTAATGTGTGCATGTTCAAAGGAACAACAGAAAAGTTTACTTGTATATAGTAACCTATTTTCCGGTGATAAACAGCGTATCTGGATCCTCCTGTGTGGGTAACATTGTGCAAATTTTTATAGAAATGTCAGATAAAACACTCTTTTCTGTCCTTCAAGTCTTAGCTACAAAGAAATACCCTTGGCCATGACATTTGTTTGAATGTTAGTTAATTAGACGAAGTACCAATATCGTCGTCCCCATTATGCTCCGTTCCTGTGTCAGTGAATATCACACAAAATGCTCCCACTGTCCAATGTGAAAAGTGGAACAGACAGGAGTCTCGGCAATCCAACAGCCCGCACAGGTACACTGTGCATATTGCCGTTGCCAGAATGGCAACACAAAATTCATCCACGAAAAATACGGTTCATTGTCGATGGAATCGGCAGTCACCAGAAAGACCTCATTGACCCGGGTTTTCTTGCATGGCTCTGTCTCTATCCGCAGGGAGATCCCCCGAAAGCGTCGCATTAAGCACGAATTCCGTAGCTCCAGCGCTTACTCCCAGGAGTTTCCTAAAAAATGCACTCGTGAACCGAAAAGGCAAATCAGTAATTTCAGCAACCGCCGGTAGCCATTGTTCCGAACATGCATGTTTGTAAGTATCAACATCATATGTCATGCTGACAAAAGTGGGCTGTCATGTTTCGCCAAATCATACGATCATCTGAGAAGTTTTTCAGCTTCTGTCACAGAACTCCGCATTACCATCCCATAATACTTTCTCGGTCTACACATCTGATGGGCCAATTAGAAAATCCAGAGGAATAAAATAATGCTTCCTAACCTCTACCGAGCCCTGTCGCAAGATTGCGCACCAAGACGGCAAGTAACCAAAGCGACCACAGTCGGCTTGAGACGTAGGAGCAAGTGCTTTTTGACGCCAGTACGCCTCACCAGCAGGCAAGCAATAACACCACACAGATTTACTGGAACCTTCTCGCCGATAACGACCCTTGCTACGTCAACAGTGTGAACCAGACCAGCGGTTGAATAAAGGAATTCACCCTTCGGAGGTGTGGAGTGGAACACTGATACTCAATTCGCAGACGGGAGACTGACTCGAGGCTAGAATTTAAAACCCATGAAATGGCGAGATGTCGGAGTGATAGTGCAATGTCTCAGACGGACACGAGTGTGCAAGAGATCTTGGGTTGGCAATTAAATAAGGACTGTGTGAATTGAAATAATCGCAGAATGAGATAGAAAGAGGCGCCTCAGGAGATAAGAGTAATTAAAACACACAGCATTATAAGTAGTTGACCTTTGAAAGTTTCAAATAAGATGAGTAAAATATTTGAAACAGGTATAATGATCTCAGTGGATACTTTCTATATGCATGTCTGAATATTGCGCTGTTAGAAGTTTCTAGGAATAGTAGTTTCTAGCCGGTAAATTCAGAGCCATCCTCAGACGGTTTGTGGTAGGCTATCTCAATGAGTACTCGTATTCCTCAGTTTACTGTCTATTGCATATTGATATAAGTTTCTGATTCTCACTAGATAATGTAGGAATTTTATGCTTGACATTTTCGGCTGTGTTCTGGATACACTTTTGCTTTTCATGTGTCTTGTCCGATATTGTTCCCTCCTGTGTAAACTAGCCTGGTCTCCTTGTATTGTGTGTAATCATTGTACATAATATAGTCAACTGAGTATATGTCTTTTAATTCTTACCTCAGCAGTGGCTAAGTTGTAGCCACACAAAAAAAAAAAAGTTAAGTTACGACTAAACCGGGCAGACTAACAATGCGGCTGTCCTGTGTGGTTACTTCAATTAGGCTTGTTTATGGGTCTCATTTTGTATGTATACAATATTATAACTAACTCATAGTTCAGTTGTTATACTTTTATTTCCAAGGGACGCAAATTCCTTGTTTACATTGGGGGGGTTTGCTTAAGTACCAGGGAGAAGAATACTAACAGGTGGGAAAACGTGCACTGCATAGTAGACCATTTGTCGTCTTACATCTAGGCATCTAACTTTCCCTTTTCCACCACTTGAGGGATATCATGACCAGCTAATTTCATCTGTGTGTACGAGTCGCTTTCATCTGTACGCTTGGATATCCAAGGGCGTAATCTTTATTTAAGCCATATAGATTTTGTCCCGAGTCAATTTCTGACAACTTGTGGTCTCGGTCAGAGAGCATCAATTGTCACTTCTGACAAACTGGGGTTGCTCGCCTGTAATAATACATTTAACTTGGCGGCGGCACTACCACTTCTGACAAGCACATTGTCAAAACCATCTAGATATTTGCTTCTCTGCCTTCTCCTTGTTCTTTACCCCTCAATCTTGCCAGTTCTAACCATGTTCTTAAGTTTATTTCTTTTCATAACGTGTCCAAAAATCCTAACTGTCTCCGTCTTATTGCTCCAACTACTTTACGTTCTTAATGTGAGTTATTTAGAATTTGCACGCAGGCCTATCTTTATTTATATGGCATTCTGTAAATTGTCAACATAAACCACTTTTAACTGCTAGTAGATGTTGTTCAGCTAGTCTGCTCATTACCCACGTTTTACACTCATATAAAGTGCATGTTCTATGTGGCAGCATGACACTCCTTTTCTCGTCGCAATTGATGTCTGGTATTGGTCAGTATGTGTTCCATTTTGCTAAAGGCAATATTTTCAGTAGCGATTCTTTTTTAATCTCTTCAAAGAGCCTCCCAGCATGTGTAATAACTGTTCCGAGACAGTTGTTCGGTTCTTTTGTTTATAAGAATGTTCTCAGTTACCCGATTATTACTTTGTGATATTTCTCTCCTCCCAGCGAAGACTGTAACCTCTTTCTTCTTACAATTTAATTCTAACCCTAATTGTTCACCTTGTACAATTACGACATCTACTAATGTTCTAGTTTCGTCAGCAATACATATAGAAGTACATGATCCCGATTATTACTTTGTGATATTTCTCTCCTCCCAGAGAAGACTGTAACCTCTTTCTTCTTAACAATTTAATTCTAACCCTCTTGTTTCACCTTGTACAGATTACGACATCTATAAATGTGTTTCCAAATTCCTGTTCTTGTATGCAGTCAAATACTGCCTCTAACCTACCCGCCCCCTCCCAACAGGACAACTTGCCTTACCTCTTAACCTACATTTCCCCAAACAGAGACGCCTTCCTTAGCCTCTAACCTACCGCCCCCCCTCCCAACAGAGACACATGCCTTAGCCTCTAACCTACACTTCCCCCAACAGAGACAACTGCCTTAGCCTCTAACCTACCCGCCCCCTCCCAACATAGACACACTCTTAGCCTCTCAACTAAACTTCCCCCAACAGAGACGCATGCCTTATCCTCTGACCTACACTCCCCCCCCCCCAAAAGGACCATGCCTTAGCCTCTCCTACATCCCCCCCCCCAAAGAGAGCTGCCTTGCCCTACCACCCCCCCCCCCAACGAGCCTGCCTTACCTCCCACACCCCCCCAAAAAACCCCAGCCCTCCTACCTCCCCCCCCCAAAAAGAGCCTGCCTTACCTCACTCCCCCCCCCCAAAGAGAGCCTTGCCTTGCCTACCCCCCCCCAACAGAGACCATGCCTTAGCCTCTGACCTACACCCCCCCTCCCACAGAGACGCATGCCTTAGCCTCTGACCTACCTCCCCCCCCCAAAAGAGACGCATGCCTTAGCCTCTGCCTACACTCCCCCCTCCCAACAGAGACGCATGCCTTAGCCTCTGACCTACACTCCCCCCCCCCAACAGAGACGCATGCCTTAGCCTCTGACCTACACTCCCCCCCCCAAAAGAGACGCATGCCTTAGCCTCTACCTACACTCCCCCCCCCAAAGAGACGCATGCCTTAGCCTCTACCTACACTCCCCCCCCAACAGAGACGCATGCCTTAGCCTCTGACCTACACTCCCCCTCCCAACAGAGACGCATGCCTTAGCCTCTCCTACACTCCCCCCTCCCCCCCCCCATCCAGCCCTGCCTACCTCCCCCCTCCCCCCACCAGCCCTGCCTAACCCCCCCCCAAAAAACCTCCAGCCCTGCCTACCCCCCCCCCCCAAACCCGCCGCCTCTACCTCCCCCCCCCCCCCAACGAGCCTTGCCTTACCTCACTCCCCCCCCCCCAAACGAGCCTTGCCTTACCTCACTCCCCCCCCCCCAAACGAGCCTTGCCTTGCCTACCCCCCCCCCCCCCAAAAAGAGCCTTGCCTTACCTCCTCCCCCCCAAACCTCCACCCTGCCTACCTCCCCCTCCCCCCCCCACCAGCCCTGCCTAACCCCCCCCCCCCCCCCAAAAAAGAGCCTTGCCTTACCTCACCCCCCCTCCCCCCAAACCCGCCTTGCCTTAACCTCACTCCCCCCCCCCCCAAGAGAGCCTTGCCTTACCTCACCCCCCCCCCCCCCAAGAGAGCCCCGCCTTGCCTACACCCCCCCTCCCAACAGAGACGCATGCCTTAGCCTCTGACCTACCTCCCCCCCCCACAGAGACGCATGCCTTAGCCTCTGACCTACACTCCCCCCCAAAAAAAACCATGCCTTAGCCTCTGACCTACACCCCCCCTCCCCCCAAAGAGACGCATGCCTTAGCCTCTCCTACACTCCCCCCCCCCCCAAAAGCCTTCCTTTCCCACCTCCCCCCCCCAACAGAGACGCATTCCTTAGGCCTCTGACCTACCTCCCCCCCCCCAACAGAGACGCATGCCTTAGCCTCTACCTACCTCCCCCCCCCAAAAAGACGCATGCCTTAGCCTCTGACCTACCCCCCCCCCCAACAGAGACGCATGCCTTAGCCTCTACCTAAACCCCCCCCCCCCCCCCCCCCCCCCCCAAAAGAGACGCATGCCTTAGCCTCTGACCTACACTCCCCCCCCCAACAGAGACGCATGCCTTAGCCTCTGACCTACACTCCCCCCCCAAAAAAGACGCATGCCTTAGCCTCTGACCTACCCCCCCCCTCCCAAAAGAGACGCATGCCTTAGCCTCTGACCTACTCTCCCCCCTCCCAAAAGAGACGCATGCCTTAGCCTCTGACCTACACTCCCCCAACAGAGACGCATGCCTTAGCCTCTGACCTACCTCCCCCTCCCAACAGAGACGCATGCCTTAGCCTCTACCTACACCCCCCCCAACGAGCCTGCCTTGCCTCCCCCTCCCCCCCCCCCAACAAGACGCATGCCTTAGCCTCTAAACCTAGCACTTCCCCGCAAAAGAGACGCATGCCTTAGCCTCTGACCTACCGCCCCCCTCCCAAGAGACGCATGCCTTTGCCTCTGACCTATACTCCCCCTCCAAACGAGACTCAATGCATTAGCCTCTGACCTACCTCCCCCTCCCCAACAGAGACGCATGCCTTACCTCTGACCTACCCCCCCCCTCCCAAAAGAGACGCATGCCTTAGCCTCTGAACCTACCGCTCCCCCCTGCCCAACAGAGAACAGCAGCCTTAGCCTCTTGACCTACACTTCCCCCAACAGAGACGCATGCCTTAAGCGCTCTGACCTTACTACGCCACCCTATCCAACAGAGACGCATGCCTTAGCCTCTGACCGTACACTCCCCTCCCAAACAGAGACGCATGCCTTAGCCTCTGAACCTACACGCCCCCCTTCCCAATCAAGAGACGCATGCCTTAGCCTCTAAACCTAACCGACCCCTCCCAACATAGACGCATGCATTAGCCTCTAACCTACACGCCCCCCTCCCAACGAGACGCATGCCTTAGCCTCTGACCTACACGCCCCTCCCAACAGAGACGCATGCCTTAGCCTCTGACCTACACTCCCCCCTCTCAACAGAGACGCATGCCTTAGCCTCTGACCTACACTCCCCCTCCCAACAGAGACGCATGCCTTAGCCTCTGACCTACCCGCCCCCTCCCAACAGAGACGCATGCCTTAGCCTCTGACCTACACTCCCCCCTCCCAACAGAGACGCATGCCTTAGCCTCTGACCTACACTCCCCCTCCCAACAGAGACGCATGCCTTAGCCTCTGAACTACACTCCCCCCTCCCAACAGAGACGCATGCCTTAGCCTCTGACCTACACTCCCCCCCCCCCAACAGAGACGCATGCCTTAGCCTCTGACCTACACTCCCCCTCCCAACAGAGACGCATGCCTTAGCCTCTGACCTACACTCCCCCCTCCCAACAGAGACGCATGCCTTAGCCTCTGACCTACACTCCCCCCCCAACAGAGACGCATGCCTTAGCCTCTGACCTACACTCCCCCCCTCCCACAGAGACGCATGCCTTAGCCTCTAACCTACACTCCCCTCCTCCAACAGAGACGCATGCCTTAGCCTCTGACCTACACTCCCCCTCCCAACAGAGACGCATGCCTTAGCCTCTAACCTACACTCCCCCCTCCCAACAGAGACGCATGCCTTAGCCTCTAACCTACACTCCCCCCAACAGAGACGCATGCCTTAGCCTCTGACCTACACTCCCCCTCCCAACAGAGACGCATGCCTTAGCCTCTGACCTACACTCCCCCCTCCCAACAGAGACGCATGCCTTAGCCTCTGACCTACACTCCCCCCTCCCAACAGAGACGCATGCCTTAGCCTCTGACCTACACTCCCCCCTCCCAACAGAGACGCATGCCTTAGCCTCTGACCTACACTCCCCCCTCCCAACAGAGACGCATGCCTTAGCCTCTGACCTACACTCCCCCTCCCAACAGAGACGCATGCCTTAGCCTCTGACCTACACTCCCCCTCCCAACAGAGACGCATGCCTTAGCCTCTGACCTACACTCCCCCCTCACCAACAGAGACGCATGCCTTAGCCTCTGACCTACACTCCCCCTCCCAACAGAGACGCATGCCTTAGCCTCTGAACCTACACTCCCCCCTCCCAACAGAGACGCATGCCTTAGCCTCTGACCTACACTCCCCCCAACAGAGACGCATGCCTTAGCCTCTGACCTACCCGCCCCCCTCCCAACAGAGACGCATGCCTTAGCCTCTGACCTACACTCCCCCCTCCAACAGAGACGCATGCCTTAGCCTCTGACCTACCACTCCCCCCTCCCAACAGAGACGCATGCCTTAGCCTCTGACCTACACTCCCCCCCAACAGAGACGCATGCCTTAGCCTCTGACCTACACTCCCCCCAACAGAGACGCATGCCTTAGCCTCTGACCTACACTCCCCCCTCCCAACAGAGACGCATGCCTTAGCCTCTGACCTACACTCCCCCCCCCAAACAGAGACGCATGCCTTAGCCTCTGACCTACACTCCCCCCTCCCAACAGAGAACGCATGCCTTAGCCTCTGACCTACACTCCCCCTACCAACAGAGACGCATGCCTTAGCCTCTGACCTACACTCCCCCCCACAGAGACGCATGCCTTAGCCTCTGACCTACACTCTCCCCCCTCCCAACAGAGACGCATGCCTTAGGCCTCTGACCTACACTCCCCCCTCCCAACAGGAGGACGCATGCCTTAGCCTCTGACCTACACTCCCCCCCCCAACAGAGACGCATGCCTTAGCCTCTAACCTACCCTCCCCCCTCCCAACAGAGACGCATGCCTTAGCCTCTAACCTACACTTCCCCCAACAGAGACGCATGCCTTAGCCTCTGACCTACCCCCCCTCCCAACAGAGACGCATGCCTTAGCCTCTAACCTACACTTCCCCCAACAGAGACGCATGCCTTAGCCTCTGACCTACACTCCCCCCTCCCAACAGAGACGCATGCCTTAGCCTCTGACCTACAGTCCCCCCTCCCAACAGAGACGACATGCCTTAGCCTCTGACCTACACTCCCCACCTCCCAACAGAGACGCATGCCTTAGCCTCTGACCTAACTCCGCCCCCTCCAACAGAGACGCATGCCTTAGCCTCTGACCTACACTCCCCCTCCCAACAGAGACGCATGCCTTAGCCTCTGACCTACACTCCCCCTCCCAACAGAGACGCATGCCTTAGCCTCTGACCTACACTCTCCCCCTATCCAACAGAGACGCATGCCTTAGCCTCTGACCTACACTCCCCCCTCCAACAGAGACGCATGCCTTAGCCTCTGACCTACACTCCCCCCCCCAACAGAGAGCGCATGCCTTAGCCTCTAACCTACACTCCCCCTCCCAACAGAGACGTATGCCTTAAGCCTCTGAACCTACACTCCCCCCTCCCAACAGAGACGCATGCCTTAGCCTCTGACCTACACTCCCCTCCCAACAGAGACGCATGCCTTAGCCTCTGACCTAGCACCGCCCCCTCCCAACAGAGACGCATGCCGTAGCCTCTGACCTACACTCCCCCCTCCCAACAGAGACGCATGCCTTAGCCTCTGACCTACACCCCCCCCCCAACAGAGACGCATGCCTTAGCCTCTGACCTACACTCCCCCCTCCCAACAGAGACGCATGCCTTAGCCTCTGACCTACACTCCCCCCTCCCAACAGAGACGCATGCCTTAGCCTCTGACCTACACTCCCCCCTCCCAAAGAGACGCATGCCTTAGCCTCTGACCTACACTCCCCCCTCCCAAAAGAGACGCATGCCTTAGCCTCTGACCTACACTCCCCCCCCCAACAGAGACGCATGCCTTAGCCTCTGACCTACACTCCCCCTCCCAACAGAGACGCATGCCTTAGCCTCTGACCTACACTCCCCCCTCCCAACAGAGACGCATGCCTTAGCCTCTGACCTACACTCCCCCCTCCCAAAAGAGACGCATGCCTTAGCCTCTAACCTACACTCCCCCTCCCAACAGAGACGCATGCCTTAGCCTCTGACCTACCTCCCCCCCTCCCAACAGAGACGCATGCCTTAGCCTCTGACCTACACTCCCCCTCCCAACAGAGACGCATGCCTTAGCCTCTGACCTACACTCCCCCCTCCAACAGAGACGCATGCCTTAGCCTCTGACCTACACTCCCCCTCCCAACAGAGACGCATGCCTTAGCCTCTGACCTACACTCCCCCCTCCCAACAGAGACGCATGCCTTAGCCTCTGACCTACACTCCCCCCTCCCAACAGAGACGCATGCCTTAGCCTCTGACCTACACTCCCCCCTCCCAACAGAGACGCATGCCTTAGCCTCTGACCTACACTCCCCCCTCCCAACAGAGACGCATGCCTTAGCCTCTGACCTACACTCCCCCAACAGAGACGCATGCCTTAGCCTCTGACCTACACTCCCCCTCCCAACAGAGACGCATGCCTAGCCTCTGACCTACACTTCCCCCAACAGAGACGCATGCCTTAGCCTCTGACCTACACTCCCCCCTCCCAACAGAGACGCATGCCTTAGCCTCTAACCTACACTCCCCCCAACAGAGACGCATGCCTTAGCCTCTGACCTACACTTCCCCCAACAGAGACGCATGCCTTAGCCTCTAACCTACCACTCCCCCTCCCAACAGAGGACGCATGCCTTAGCCTCTGACCTACACTCCCCCTCCCAACAGAGACGCATGCCTTAGCCTCTGACCTACACTCCCCTCCCAACAGAGACGCATGCCTTAGCCTCTGACCTACCACTCCCCCCCCCAACAGAGACGCATGCCTTAGCCTCTGACCTACCCTCCCCCCCCCAACAGAGACGCATGCCTTAGCCTCTGAACCTACACTCCCCCCCTCCCAACAGAGACGCATGCCTTAGCCTCTGACCTACACTCCCCCCTCCCAACAGAGACGCATGCCTTAGCCTCTGACCTACACTCCCCCCTCCCAACAGAGACGCATGCCTTAGCCTCTGACCTACACTCCCCCAACAGAGACGCATGCCTTAGCCTCTGACCTACACTCCCCCTCCAACAGAAGACGCATGCCTTAGCCTCTGACCTACACCGCCCCCACTCCCACCAGAGACGCATGCCCTTTAGTATCTGACCGACACGCCCCCCTCCCAACAAGAGGCGCATGCCTTAGCCTCATGACCTACACTACCCCCTCAACAGAGACGCCATGCCTTTAGGCCTCTGACCGTACCCCTCCCCCTCCCAACAGGAGACGCCATGCCTTAGCCTCTAACCTACACTTCCCCCCCCCAACAGAGACGCATGGCCTTAGCCTCTGACATACCCGCCCCCTCCCAACAGAGACGCACAGCCTTAGCCTCTGACCTACACTTCACCCTCCCCCAACAGAGACGGCATGCCTTTAGACCTCTGACCTACACTCCCCCCCTCCTCAACAGAAGACGGCATGCCCTTAAGCCCTCTGACCTACACTCCCCCCTCCCAACAGACGGGCACATGCCTAGCCTATGACCTACACTCCCCCCTCCCACAGAGACGCATGCTTAGCCTCTGACCTACACCTCCCCCTCCCAACAGAGGACGCATGCCTTTAGCCTCTGACCTACACTCCCCCCTCCCCAACAGAGACGCATGCCTTAGCCTCTGAACCTACACTCCCCTCCAACAGAGACGCATGCTTAGCCTCTGACCTACACTCCCCCCTACCAACAGAGACGCATGCCTTAGCCTCTGACCTACACTCCCCCTCCCAACAGAGACGCATCCTTAGCCTCTGACCTACACTCCCCCCCTCCCAACAGAGACCGCATGCCTTAGCCTCTGACCTACACTCCCCCCTCCCAACAGAGACGCATGCCTTAGCCTCTGACCTACACTCCCCCCTCCCACAAGAGACGCATGCCTTAGCCTCTGACCTACACTCCCCCTCCCAACAGAGACGCATGCCTTAGCCTCTGACCTACACTCCCCCTCCCAACAGAGACCATGCCTTAGCCTCTGACCTACACTCCCCCCCCCCCAACAGAGACGCATGCCTTAGCCTCTGACCTACCCGCCCCCCTCCCAACAGAGACGCATGCCTTAGCCTCTGACCTACACTCCCCCCTCCCAACAGAGACGCATGCCTTAGCCTCTGACTTACACTCCCCCCTCCAACAGAGACGCATGCCTTAGCCTCTGACCTACACTCCCCCCTCCCAACAGAGACGCATGCCTTAGCCTCTGACCTTACACTCCCCCCTCCCAACAGAGACGCATGCCTTACCTCTGACCTACACTCCCCCCTCCCAACAGAGACGCATGCCTTAGCCTCTGACCTACACTCCCCCCTCCCAACAGAGACGCATGCCTTAGCCTCTGACCTACACTCCCCCTCCCAACAGAGACGCATGCCTTAGCCTCTGACCTACACTCCCCCAACAGAGACGCATGCCTTAGCCTCTGACCTACACTCCCCCCTCCCAACAGAGACGCATGCCTTAGCCTCTGACCTACACTCCCCCCTCCCAACAGAGACGCATGCCTTAGCCTCTGACCTACACTCCCCCCTCCCAACAGAGACGCATGCCTTAGCCTCTGACCTACACTCCCCCTCCCAACAGAGACGCATGCCTTAGCCTCTGACCTACACTCCCCCTCCCAACAGAGACGCATGCCTTAGCCTCTGACCTACACTCCCCCCTCCCAACAGAGACGCATGCCTTAGCCTCTGACCTACACGCCCCCCTCCCAACAGAGACGCATGCCTTAGCCTCTGACCTACACTCCCCCCAACAGAGACGCATGCCTTAGCCTCTGACCTACACTCCCCCTCAACAGAGACGCATGCCTTAGCCTCTGACCTACACTCCCCCCTCCCAACAGAGACGCATGCCTTAGCCTCTGACCTACACTCCCCCTCCCAACAGAGACGCATGCCTTAGCCTCTGACCTACACTCCCCCCCTCCCAACAGAGACGCATGCCTTAGCCTCTGACCCTACACTCCCCCCTCCCAACAGAGACGCATGCCTTAGCCTCTGACCTACACTCCCCCCTCCCAACAGAGACGCATGCCTTAGCCTCTGACCTACACTCCCCCCCCCCCCCAACAGAGACGCATGCCTTAGCCTCTGACCTACACTCCCCCTCCCAACAGAGACGCATGCCTTAGCCTCTAACCTACACTCCCCCTCCAACAGAGACGCATGCCTTAGCCTCTGACCTACCCTCCCCCCTCCCAACAGAGACGCATGCCTTAGCCTCTGACCTACACTTCCCCCAACAGAGACGCATGCCTTAGCCTCTGACCTACACTCCCCCTCCCAACAGAGACGCATGCCTTAGCCTCTAACCTACACTTCCCCCAACAGAGACGCATGCCTTAGCCTCTGACCTACACTCCCCCTCCCAACAGAGACGCATGCCTTAGCCTCTGACCTACACTCCCCCTCCCAACAGAGACGCATGCCTTAGCCTCTGACCTACACTCCCCCCTCCCAACAGAGACGCATGCCTTAGCCTCTGACCTACACTCCCCCCTCCCAACAGAGACGCATGCCTTAGCCTCTGACCTACACTCCCCCCCTCCCAACAGAGACAGCATGCCTTAGCCTCTGACCTACACTCCCCCCTCACAACAGAGACGCATGCCTTAGCCTCTAACCTACACTCCCCCCTCCCAACAGAGACGCATGCCTTAGCCTCTGACCTACACTCCCCCCTCCCAACAGAGACGCATGCCTTAGCCTCTGACCTACACTGCCCCCTCCCAACAGAGACGCATGCCTTAGCCTCTGACCTACACTCCCCCCTCCCAACAGAGACGCATGCCTTAGCCTCTGACCTACCCGCCCCCTCCCAACAGAGAACGCATGCCTTAGCCTCTGACCTACACTCCCCCCTCCCAACAGAGACGCATGCCTTAGCCTCTGACCTACACTCCCCCCCTCCCAACAGAGAACGCATGCCTTAGCCTCTGACCTACACTCCCCCCTCCCAACAGAGAACACATGCCTTAGCCTCTGACCTACACTCCCCCCCTCCCAAACAGAGACGCATGCCTTAGCCTCTGACCTACACTCCCCCTACCCAACAGAGACGCATGCCCTTAGCCTCTGACCTACACTCCCCCCTCCCAACAGAGCCGCATGCCTTAGCCTCTGACCTACACTCCCCCCTCCCAACAGAGACGCATGCCTTAGCCTCTGACCTACACTCCCCCCTCCCAACAGAGACGCATGCCTTAGCCTCTGACCTACACTCCCCCCTCCCAACAGAGACGCATGCCTTAGCCTCTGACCTACACTCCCCCCCTCCCAACCAGAGACGCATGCCTTAGCCTCTGGGGGGGGGGGGGGGGGGGGGGGGGGGGGGGGGGGGGGGGGGGGGGGGGGGGGGGGGGGGGGGGGGGGGGGGGGGGGGGGGGGGGGGGGGGGGGGGGGGGGGGGGGGGGGGGGGGGGGGGGGGGGGGGGGGGGGGGGGGGGGGGGGGGGGGGGGGGGGGGGGGGGGGGGGGGGGGGGGGGGGGGGGGGGGGGGGGGGGGGGGGGGAAAAAAAAAAAAAAAAAAAAAAAAAAAAAAAAAAAAAAAAAAAAAAAAAAAAAAAAAAAAAAAAAAAAAAAAAAAAAAAAAAAAAAAAAAAAAAAAAAAAAAAAAAAAAAAAAAAAAAAAAAAAAAAAAAAAAAAAAAAAAAAAAAAAAAAAAAAAAAAAAAAAAAAAAAAAAAAAAAAAAAAAAAAAAAAAAAAAAAAAAAAAAAAAAAAAAAAAAAAAAAAAAAAAAAAAAAAAAAAAAAAAAAAAAAAAAAAAAAAAAAAAAAAAAAAAAAAAAAAAAAAAAAAAAAAAAAAAAAAAAAAAAAAAAAAAAAAAAAAAAAAAAAAAAAAAAAAAAAAAAAAAAAAAAATTTTTCCCAACCCCCCCCCCCCCCCTCCCAAAAGAGACCAGGCCCCCCTTAAAAACCTCCTTGAAACCCCCCCCCCAAAAAAAAAGGCCTTCCCCCAACAAAAAGACCCCCCCCCCCCCAAAAAGGGTCTCCCCCTTCCCCCCCCCCCCCCCCCCCCCCCCCCCCCCCCCCCCCCCCCCCCCCCCCCCCCCCCCCCCCCCCCCCCCCCCCCCCCCCCCCCCCCCCCCCCCCCCCCCCCCCCCCCCCCCCCCCCCCCCCCCCCCCCCCCCCCCCCCCCCCCCCCCCCCCCCCCCCCCCCCCCCCCCCCCCCCCCCCCCCCCCCCCCCCCCCCCCCCCCCCCCCCCCCCCCCCCCCCCCCCCCCCCCCCCCCCCCCCCCCCCCCCCCCCCCCCCCCCCCCCCCCCCCCCCCCCCCCCCCCCCCCCCCCCCCCCCCCCCCCCCCCCCCCCCCCCCCCCCCCCCCCCCCCCCCCCCCCCCCCCCCCCCCCCCCCCCCCCCCCCCCCCCCCCCCCCCCCCCCCCCCCCCCCCCCCCCCCCCCCCCCCCCCCCCCCCCCCCCCCCCCCCCCCCCCCCCCCCCCCCCCCCCCCCCCCCCCCCCCCCCCCCCCAAAAAAAAAAAAAAAAAAAAAAAAAAAAAAAAAAAAAAAAAAAAAAAAAAAAAAAAAAAAAAAAAAAAAAAAAAAAAAAAAAAAAAAAAAAAAAAAAAAAAAAAAAAAAAAAAAAAAAAAAAAAAAAAAAAAAAAAAAAAAAAAAAAAAAAAAAAAAAAAAAAAAAAAAAAAAAAAAAAAAAAAAAAAAAAAAAAAAAAAAAAAAAAAAAAAAAAAAAAAAAAAAAAAACCCCTTGCCCGTTGGGGTCCTTGTTTTTTAACCCCCCCCCCCCAAAAAGGACGCATGCCTTAGCCTCTGACCTACCCCCCCCCTCCCAACAGAGACGCATGCCTTAGCCTCTGACCTACACCCCCCCTCCCCAAAAGAGACCCCCCTTGCCTCCCCCCCCCCCCAACAGAGACGCATGCCTTAGCCTCTACCTACACTTCCCCCCCCCCAGAGACGCATGCCTTAGCCTCTACCTACACTCCCCCCCCAACAAGACCATGCCTTAGCCTCTACCTACCCCCCCCCCCCCCCAAAAGACGATGCCTTAGCCTCTAAACCCACACTCCCCCCCCAACGAGCCAGCCTTACCTCACCTCCCCCCCCCCAAAGAGACCTGCCTTGCCTCTCCCCCCCCCCCTTTCCCCCAAACCTCCAGCCCTGCCTACCTCCCCTCCCCCCAAACGAGCCTTGCCTTGACCCCAAACCCCCCCCCCCAAGAGAGCCTTGCCCCTTTCCTACCTCCCCCCCCCCAAAAAAGAGCCTTGCCCCGCCTACCTCCCCCCCCCCCCAAAAAGACCATGCCCTTTGCCTCTGACCTACACTCCCCCCCCCAACAAGACGCATGCCTTTGCCTCTGACCTACACCCCCCCCCCAACAGAGACGCATGCCTTAGCCTCTGACCTACCCCCCCCCCAACAGAGACGCTGCCTTAGCCTCTAACCTACACCCCCCCCACAGAGACGCATGCCTTACCTCTGACCTACCCCCCCCCCAACAAGACGCATGCCTTAGCCTCTCCCTACATTTCCCCCAACAGAGACCATCCCTTAGCCTCTGACCTACCCCCCCCCCCCCAACAGAGACGCATGCCTTAGCCTCTGACCTACCCCCCCCCCAACAGAGAGCATCCTTAGCCTCAACCACCCCCCCCTCCCAACAGAGACGTGTTACCCTCTCCCTAGCCCCCAACCGGGGGGAAGACCAGACATAGACAGCCCATCAATTGTGTTCACATACATAGACAGCCCATCAATCACAACTGGCTGCGGCAAAACATATGGAGTATTGATGCATTCTAAACAGAGAAACCGAAAGATCATCAGGGCTTGGAGAGTGACCTGAGGATCGGGCCTACACTAGGAACTCCAAGGAAAGCCCAGACACATAATATGACTGCTAGTAGTGACATCAGTATTGGGACTCTTCGCTGGCTGTTGCAGATGAGAACGAAGCATGAGAATGTTCCAGTTTTGTGATATCGGTTCTTAACGCAACTCGACTCGATTCAACTCAACTCAACTCACAATTGGCTAAACCATACAAAAGTAATAGTTTTATTACAATTTACAGAATATAAAAAAGTATACAATACATCGAGTACGAATAGAAATAAAGCAATATCAGTAAACATTTTACAAAGTATAACATCGTGTCTGTATAATATTTGATATAAATCTGTCCATAACATTACCATGCAATACTTTCAGCTCCGCTGCTGATACAAATAGTTCAAAATACGTTTTAAAAGACACAAGTTCACACGGCCCAAACAGACACCCGTGTTTCTGAATGTACATGGGCAAATATTAGTGAAGTTTCCTGAAACTATAGCCAGTTTGGATTACTAAAGTGTTTAAATATATGATTTGAAAACCAGCAAGAGTGTCTCGACATACGGGCAATGTACACACCGTGGTCAATGTGCGCAAATGTTGTTTCTCAAAATAAGGAAAATGTACATGCCATTTCAGTGCTTGTGTACACACGCTTACGAACATTGCATTGTCTTATGTGGATAATGCTTATACAGTTTCAGTCTATGTCCAGCCCACTGGGTGAGTTCTCTTGATATGGATAATGTCTAGACATGTTAGCCTATGTTTGGTCCACAAGGATGCCTTCTTGGTAAGCGGACAATGCGTGCGTTTGTGATTGACTGAATCCACAGTTCTAGTGACCATCGCCCTGAGTTGAAACATATTGGTTGGCAGGACTTACAGATCAACAGCACTTGTAAAATGACATATTTAGGGGTCATTCTCCAGGAGGGACTACGGGGACCACTGTCTAGATACCACCTCGCTGAGAGTTCTTGATATACCGAATTCATGGCCCCGATTGCGTGAGTTCGTGATGTACTCAATTCATGGCTTCAGTTGTTTGGGTATGATATACCGAATTCATGGCCCCGATTGCGTGAGTTCGTGATGTACTCAATTCATGGCTTCAGTCGTTGGGTATGATATACCGAATTCATGGCCCCGATTGCGTGAGTTCGTGATGTACTCAATTCATGGCTTCAGTCGTTTGGGTATGATATACCGAATTCATGGCCCCGATTTCGTGAGTTCGTGATGTACTCAATTCATGGCTTCAGTCGTTTGGGTATATGATATACCGAATTCATGGCCCCGATTGCGTGAGTTCGTGATGTACTCAATTCATGGCTTCAGTCGTTTGGGTATGATATACCGAATTCATGGCCCCGATTGTGTGAGTTCGTGATGTACTCAATTCATGGCTTCAGTCATTTGGGTATGATATACCGAATTCATGGCCCCGATTGCGTGAGTTCGTGATGTACTCAATTCATGGCTTCAGTCGTTTGGGTATGATATACCGAATTCATGGCCCCGATTGCGTGAGTTCGTGATGTACTCAATTCATGGCTTCAGTCGTTTGGGTATGATATACCGAAGACACTGTTCCAGCTGTGTGTGTGGTATGATATACCGAAGACAATATTCCAGATGTGTGGGTATGTTATACCGAATTCATAGCCCCGTTTATGCGAGTTCTTGTTTTACGAAATTCATGGCTTCAGTCATTTTGGGTATGGTACACCGAAGACACTGTTCCAAATGTGTGTGTGGTATGATATACCGAAGACAATATTCCAGCTGTGTGGGTATGATATACCGAAGACAATATTCCAACAGTGTGGGTATGATATACCGATGACATTGTACCGGCTGTGCGGGTGTGATATACCGAAGACATTGTTCCGGCTGTGCGGGTGTGATATACCGAACACAATATTCCAGCTGTGTGGGTATGATATACCGAAGACAATATTCCAACAGTGTGGGTATGATATACTGATGACATTGTTCCGGCTGTGCGGGTGTGATATACCGAAGACATTGTTCCGGCTGTGCGGGTGTGATATACCGAAGACATTGTTCCGGCTGTGCGGGTGTGATATACCGAAGACATTGTTCCGGCTGTGCGGGTGTGATATACCGAAGACATTGTTCCGGCTGTGCGGGTGTGATATACCGAAGACATTGTTCCGGCTGTGTGGGTATGATATACTGACGTGAAGATGCTTCTGTGCAAGTATTCCATATCCAGGTTATGACCCAGCTTGTGTTTATATGAACATGACAAATTCGTTGTTCCAATAATTCCGGTATGATATACAAGGGTATACCTTCAGCTCTTTGGACATGGCATGCTTAAGTCATGGCTCCAGCGCTGTGCCTTTTTAGTTGCCAAATTCACAGCTCCAGATGGAGCAGCATGATATACAGAAGTCTTTGTTTCAGCTGTGCGAGGATGATATACTGAAGTGATATTTCTAGCCGTGAGAGAATGATATACCGAAGTAATATTCCCAGCCGTGAGAGAATGATATTCCGATGTGATATTTCCAGCTGTTAAAGACTGATATGCGGAAGCAATACTTGCTGCAGTGAGAATATCTTTGCATCTGGTATATATCACATAAGACATACATTAGTCATTGTTCCAGCTGTGTAAGTATGACACATGACTTAGAGAAGAGAAGACACAGCCCCAACACGTGTAGATATGTTGTCATTACTGTCACTGTTCCAGTTATGATAATGACCCAATCAAGGATATTAATCATCTCCGTATTATCACAGGTATAATTTCGAATAGCTGTGTATTGTAGTACACGGAGATCATGATCTCAGCTTGTGTTCTGTTTGTAAAAATCCCAAACATGTTCTCAGGTAATATTAGTGCAGTGGGAAATGAGTGGAAAAAGTGTATAAGGATACAGCGTTCACGACGCATTTTCAACACAGTAAAGCTGACTTCAAATGATTGCATCGTCACAGTTATGTTCGAAATATGACAATACATATTCTCTCTTCATCGTCTTTGTATGTCTTTCCACCGATCTCGGTGCTTGGTGTTCTGGATCAACTCTTCTGATGATATTCCTCCATGCCATCGCCCGGGTGTATTCATCATTTCTCTTGGTCTGCCTCTATTCTCTGCGCAGTGAAATATGTTTCCATTGACAGCACACCATCTGTCTGTAAAGTCACTTCCAGGACGATATGTGAACTTCTACAGATCAAGCACATGGTTTGAAAGTTCAGTTCTTGTTAAGATGTGTATGTTTCCGTTGTTTGGCCAGATCTAGTGAAAAGTAATGAGAACATAGTTAGGCAACATCTTGATGAGGCTGCAGTTTACGTCGTCTGGTATATTTCTGAGCCTTATTAGAGACATGGCGTGGCAATTAAATAAATGTTAGGTGGTTTGGTTAGTAAACATGGGAAAGCTACAAAGAACCTAGTTTAATCAATACTAGAACACTAGCACGCAGTTAAATTAATGCTAGAACCATAGAACCTAGTTTAATCAATGCTATAATCATAGAACCTAGTTTAATCAATGCTATAACCATAGAACCTAGTTTAATCCGTTCTAGAACCACATAACCTAGTTTATTCAATGCTAGAACTATAGAACCATGTTTAATCAATGCTAGAACTATAGAATCATGTTTAATCAATGCTGGAACTATAGAACCATGTTTAATCAATGCTAGAACTATACAACCTAGTTTAGCCAATGCTAGAACCATAGAACCTAGTTTAATCAATGCTAGAACCATAGAACCTAGTTTAATCAATGCTAGAACCATAGAACCATGTTTAATCAACGCGATAACCATATAACCTAGATTAATGAAAGCTAGGAACATGGAAAGTAGTGTAAAACCAGAGAGCATAGTTTAATCAGTGCTAGAAACACAGAACATAGTTTAATCAGTGCTGCAAACAGAGAAACTATTTACTTCATGCTAGAACCATAGAACATAGTTTGATTAATGCTAGAATCAAAGAACCTGGAAAGTCTAAACGATCGCGTCTGCATATAGATTGAGAAATCCCTTCTGAATATTACATGTTGCAAATTTAGTCACGCTGCGGCGAAGGTCTTACAGACGCATTTTGTAATCCGCATACCGCGTTTGAAACACAGCAGCGGGCGTCTTGATACCTTACCGCCTGCGTTGGTTTTCATACAAAGGTATGTGTGCTGATCGTTCAGAAAGCAATGGCAAACTACTGAACGTTACCTTGTCAAAAAATCACAAACAGCCAAAAGATAATGTGGTTGACGCAGACGTCCTGTATAGGATATACAACTAACTAATATAAGTCACTGCGTCGGTGGATTAGCGGTTTGGAGAAAGCAGTTTAACAAGACTATGATACAACTACTCTACTCAAGATTTCAGAAAATACAAACTACTGAACGTAAGAAAGCATAATAAATCACACATTTTCAGTAAATGACAGGGGTGATTGCGACGCCCTGTGAATGATAATATATGTCACACACACACACACACACAAATACACAATATGACTACAGTGGTTGATTGGTAGGTTAGTATGTTAACAGTTGGTTAATTGATAGGTTGGTTAGTTGGTTATCTGGTTGGTAGGCTGGCTTGTTGACTGGTTGTTTGTTTGACTGGTTAGTTGGAGAGTTGGTTGATTTATTGATTGGTTAGTTAGTTGATTGGTTAGCCGTCTGGTTGGCTAGTTGGTACGCTGCCTGCTTGATTGGTTGGTTGGTTGTTTGGTGGTTGATTGGCTGGTTGTTGATTGTCTTATGGTTGGCTGGTTGAATGATTAATTGTTTGGTTAATTGATTTATTAGTTGGTTAATTGGTTTGTTAGTTAACTATTTGGTTGGTTGGTAGGCTGTCTAGTTTGTTGGTTGGTTCTCTGTCTGTTTGGTTGATTGTTTGGTTGGCTGTCTGTTTGGTTGATTGTTTGGTTGGCTGCCTGTTTGGTTGATTGTTTGCTTTGCTGTCCGTTTGGTTGATTTTTTGGTTGGCTGTCTGTTTGGTTGATTGTCTGTCTGTTTGGTTGATTGTCTGTATGGTTGATTGTCTGGTTGGCTGTCTGTTTGGTTGATTGTTTGGTGGACTGTCTGGTTGGCTGTCTGTTTGGTTGATTGTCTGTATGGTTGATTGTCTGGTTGGCTATCTATTTGGTTGATTTTTTGGTTGGCTGTCTGTTTGGTTGATTGTCTGTATGGTTGATTGTCTGTCTGTTTGGTTGGCTGTCTGTTTGGTTGATTGTCTGGTTGGCTGTCTGTTTGGTTGGTTGATTGGTGGACTGTCTGTTTGGTTGATTGTCTGGTTGGCTGTCTGTTTGGTTGATTGTCTGTATGGTTGATTGTCTGGTTGGCTATCTATTTGGTTGATTTTTTGGTTGGCTGTCTGTTTGGTTGATTGTCTGTATGGTTGATTGTCTGTCTGTTTGGTTGGCTGTCTGTTTGGTTGATTGTCTGGTTGGCTGTCTGTTTGGTTGATTGGCTGTCTGTTTGGTGGGCTGTCTGTTTGGTTGGTTGATTGGTTGGCTGTCTGTTTAGTTGATTGTTTGGTTGATTGTTTG
The DNA here is from genome assembly GCA_014155875.1 of Cepaea nemoralis. Classification (NCBI taxonomy): domain Eukaryota; kingdom Metazoa; phylum Mollusca; class Gastropoda; order Stylommatophora; family Helicidae; genus Cepaea; species Cepaea nemoralis. The sequence continues at coordinate 82,045 of JACEFZ010010098.1, forward strand.
GTTTGCTGTCTGCTTGGTTGATTGTTTGGTTGGCTGTCTGTTTGGTTGATTGTTTGGTTGGCTGTCTGATTAGTTGGTTGGCAACTTGGATCTCTGTTGGTTGTTTGGAAGGCTGGTTGGTGGGTTGGTTGGCTGGCTGGTTGGTTTGTTGGTTGGCTGCTTGGCTCTCTGTTGGTTGCTTGGAAGGCTGGTTGGTGGGTTGGTTGGCTGGCTGGCTGGTTGGTTTGTTGGTTGGCTGCTTGGCTCTCTGTTGGTTATTTGGAAGGCTATTTGGTGGGTTGGTTGCTGGCTGGCTGGCTGGCTGGTTGGTTGTCTTGTCAGACCGAAATGCGTTGATTTTCATAAAAATGGCATGAGCGCCTGTCATTCAGAAAGCAATGGCAAACTACTGGATGTAATTAAACCTGCCCAGAAATTACAAATAGCCATATAATTATAGTAACTGACGTTATTTTGAGACGCAAGTGCAGAAATTCAAATATCTAGGCACATGTTATGCCGGCTCCCTTAACACAAAGAGATTATGGACATGGAGGAGCCCTGATCGTAAGATTGTCAGATTGATAACATTTTCATCAACAGAAGATTACGAAATGCCTTAAAAGTCCCAAACTCTATACTAAGCGCAGACTGCTACTGCGACAATAGATTAATCATAAGCAATATATATATATATATATATATATATATATATATATATATATATATATATATATATATATATATATATATATATATATATATATATATATCTTATATATAAATTAGGATCTCCGTCTGTCTGTCTGTATGTATGTATGTCCTTTATTTGTTCGCGAACGGCCCATCCGATTGAGATGAAATTTTCTACACGCCTTCCTTTCATTCCAGCGCTGCCAACTGTGATATTTTGTTAGTGTGAAATCGCCTGCTTACTCAGTATTATTTCATTTTCATTTTTCATTATAATTTCATATATCTCAGGGGACCTAACTCTGTAAAAGTTATTTCAAGGGGCATAACTTTTCTGTATAACTTATAGTCATATTGTGGCATCGTTTTCAAAGATTTATAAACTCTTTGTCCATAGTTATGTACCGGCATATGAGTTATAATAAATAATGATACAATCTGTAAGGCATTTTCAAAGTTTTCATAAAAATAATGCACAATGCATAACATTGTAACTCATCTTTTTTTGCTTAAGAAGTTACTGTAGTCATGCAGGTGATTAGAAAGAGTTTTCATTAAAAATAATGGATGGTGTGTGGAAGGACATTCTTTTAAGTTACTTTTTTTGTTGTATGAATTTAATGAGAACTTATATGACTACTTATATGAATTAAATGAGATGCTCCCCACCAGGGACTGGGCGAAGCCGGACAGGGTCAGGCAGACAGATAGACAGACAGACAGACAGATAGACAGTCGGGAACAGGAACTTATATGACTACTTATATAAATTAAATGAGATGCTTCACACCAGGAGCTGGGCGATGCCGGGCCGGGTCAGACAGACAGACAGACAGATAGTCGGTAACGGGAACGGGAACTTATATGACTACTTATATGAATTAAATGAGATGCTCCCCACCAGGGACTGGGCGAAGCCGGGCAGGGTCAGGCAGACAGATAGACAGACAGATAGACAGTCGGGAACGGGAACTTATATGACTACTTATATGAATTAAATGAGATGCTCCACACCAGGAGCTGGGCAATGCCGGGCCGGGTCAGACAGACAGACAGACAGACAGACAGACAGACAGTCGGTAACGGGAACGAGAACTTATATGACTACTTATATGAATTAAATGAGATGCTCCCCACCAGGGTCTGGGCGAAGCCGGGCAGGGTCAGCTAGTATCTTATATATAAAAGGCAATCTCCGTCTGTATGTCTGTATGTCCTTTATGCGTTCGCGAACGGTCCATCCGATTGAGATGAAATTTTCTACACGTCTTCCTTTCATTCCAGCGCAGCCAACTGTGATATTTTTTTAGTGTGAAATCGGCTGCTTACTTAATATTATTTAATTTTTCATTTTACATTATAATTTATATACAGCGAGGGGACTTAACTCTAGAAAATTATTTCAAGGGGCATAACTTTTAATAACATTGCTATATAACTTATAGTCATATTGTTGCATCGTTTTCAAAGATTTATAAACTCTTTGTCTATAGTTATGTACCGGCATATGAGTTATAATAAATAATGATACAATCTTTAAGGCATTTTCAAAGTTTTCATAAAAATAATGCATAATGCATAACATTGTAACTCATCTTTTTATGCTTACGAAGTTATCTACAGTCATGCAGGTGATTAGAAACGGTTTTCATTAGAAATAATGGATGGTGTGTGGAAGGACATTCTTTTAAGTTACTTTATTTTGTTGTATGAATTTAATGAGACGCTACCCGCCAGGAGCTGGGCGAAGCCACGCCGGGTCAGATAGATAGACAGACCCACCTTTTCGCTGCAGTTATCTACAGGCATAATGCGTTAAACTCCTCCTCCTCCTCTCCCCTCCTCCTCCTACCCTCTTCCTCTGCCCCCTCTCCATCCTCCTCCTCCCTCTTCCTCCTCCTAATCACTCCTCTTCCTTCCTCCTCCCTTCTCCTCCTACTCCCTCCTTCTCCTACGTCCTCCCCCTCATCCCTCCTCCTCCTTCCGTTTTCTCCCTCCTCCTCCTGCCCTTACTCCTCCCTCCACATCCCTCCTCCTCCTCCCTCCTCCCTCTGCCTCTCTCCTCCTCCCTCCATCTCCTCCTCCCTCTTCCTCCCTCCTCCTCCTTCTAATCAATCATCCTCCCCTCCTCCTCCTCTCTTCTCCTCCTCCTCCCTCTACCTCCTCCTTCCTCCTCCTCTTAATCCCTCCTATTCCTCCCTACTCCTACTCCTCCCTCCTCTTCCCTCCTCCTCCTCTATCCGCCTATCTCTTCCTCCCTCCTCCTCCTCCACCTCCCTCTTCCTCCTCCCAGCTCCTACTCCTCCTTTTTTCTTCTTCTGCTGCTGCTGCTGCCGCCGCTCCATTTACCCAAGTTAATTGTTGGGGAAGATGTAAAGACCTTTCAAGTGCTCTTTCTAATGCTTTTTGTTAGTTGGTCTTTATCTAGGTTGTTCTATCTGCAACCAATAAATGATTAGACAGACAGGCAGGCAGACAGACAGACAGAGAGGGAGAGACAGACAGACAGACAGACAGACAGACAGACAGACAGACAGACAGTCAGTCAGACAGACAGACAGACGGGAACGGGAACTTATATGACTACTTATATGAATTAAATGAGATGCTCCACACCAGGAGCTGGGCGATGCCGGGCCGGGTCAGACAGACAGACAGACAGACAGTCAGTCGGTAACGGGAACGAGAACTTATATGACTACTTATATGAATTAAATGAGATGCTCCCCACCAGGAACTGGGCGAAGCCGGGCCGGGTCAGCTAGTGTATATATATATATATATATATATATATATATATATATATATATATAATCTCATCATGTTCCTCTTGTACCTTGCTGTGTTGAGGAGAAGTATAAACATCGGGAGAGTGCCCGCTTATAGGCTTTATGTATCGATATTCCCATGTACTCCCCTGCGTCCATAGTTTACGTGGTCGGCCTCTTCCTCTGCTTACCTCTGGTCTGTACACCATTGCCTGATGTGGTATACTGTTAGTTGGTAACCTACTTGCATGGCCAATCCATTTCACTTGCTGCTTTCTAATAAAATCTAGTGCAGATGTAACCCACACCTTAGTCCTAATTTCTTCATTTTTGATCTTATCTCTTCTTGATACATTGATTATTCTTCTCAGGAATCTCATTTCTGTTGTTGTGATTTTTCTTTTCTCTTTTTCTGTCATTGTCCAGGTTTAGCATTGGTAACATAGAGTTGGTAGGAAGATTGTGTTGTAAAGTTCTTTAGTATTGGTGCCATTTGTCCAATGAGTTAGTTTGCCTTGTTGCATCTATTTTCGATCTCGTCTTCTGATTTGCCATTTGATGATATTATACTTCCTAGATACTTGATACACATTACGTGTTTCGAGGGATGTTCATTTAGGTAAATCGTTGTTGCTTTTTCTTCTTTAGTTATAGTCAGTACCTCTGTTTTACGAGTGCTAATTTTCATGTAATGTTCCCTGCACATTTCGTTTAGACTATTCAAGTAGTCTTGTAATTCAGCTTCTGATTTTGCTATTAGTGCTTGGTCGTCCGCAAACAGGAGTTCTATAATGGTTAGATTTGCAGATGGTTCTTCTTTTGTGTTCTCGTCATGTGGTCTGCTTGCGGTCTCTGTTTGGCTGGTTTCTTTACATATGTTGTCAATATATGTTATAAACAAGAGATGGGACAGGACACAACCTTGTCGTACTCCGGATCTTATGGTGAAGGGTTCTGAGTGTCCTCCAGTTGCTCTCACTATGCATTCACTGTATATATATATATATATATATATATATATATATATATATATATATATATATATATATATATATATATATATATATATGACATATACCTGGGTTCACTGACATTAAGGAGAATGACCTTGCTAGTACATAAACAAGTGACCGGGCATGAGAAAGAATAGACGAATGTTGCAGACAGTGAGTTAAGAGGTGTGAAGTGGTTTTCAGCCAGCTAGTGTGGATGGGGAGAGAGACAGTTTTAGGCTGGGGTGTAATGTTGTGGGGAGCCCAGGGAAGGGCTACACAGTAGGGTTAAAAGACAGAGGAAAACATTGACTGGGGCAGTTGAAGCTGAGACCGACTGCACACAGTGAACAACTAGGGTTATACATAAATTGTAAGAAAGAAGACACAGATTATGGTGACGAACGAAATATCACAATGTAATATAAAAGCAAATGGGAACATTCTTAAGCTTATTGGAGACGTATTAAAGAGATTAAAACAAGGATCGACATGGCGAAGCTAGCCTTTTGCAAGATGGAAAACATACCGGCCAATAAAAAAAGATGTCATTTGCAACGTGAAGAAGAGTTTTGGGGTGCAGCATAAAACCAATGCTTTTGTATGGATGTGATGGGTTTACAATGAGCAAACAGGCTGAAAAAACATCTCATGGCTGTGGAAATGTTGTTTCTGAGGAAAATGCAAAGAATACCATGGACAGACAGACAAATGAATGACCAAGTCCTAAGAGAAACAAATGAAAATCGTAAACTGATATGAGAAATTAGACGTTGACAGTCAACATTGTTTGGTCACGTTATCAGAAGAAATAAATTATAGAACTTTCTGACAACTGGCAAGATCGAGGGGAAGAGAACAAAGTGAAGGCAGATAGATACCTGAATGGCTTAGCCACGGGGCATGGTCGAGACTGGAACACTGAGCTGATCCACGACTCTTGCGATCGAGTGAGATGGTGAAATATGACTGCACACGCTTATCGGCATGACAAATGATGTTGATGATGTGAAGACACAAACTGAGACATATTGTGACAACCGGACAGATTGTGAAAAGAGAGATCACAGCGTGAGACAATTCTTGACAGTCTTGTATCATGGCACGGAAGGGAATCAACTCAAGAATTTATCCATGCTATCGGAGATCGGAATTTCTGACATGATAGCGCATGTCAGCCCCTAAGGCACTGGATAATGATGAACTTGCCATTGCTTTCTGAACAAGAAGCCAACGTTTATTTCCAACTGACTGACCTTTGGTTCTCTTATGTGGCATAAATGAGGTCTTCCAATTATCCATATGATTATTTCTGCATACTCTATTAGGTGTCTCCTCTTTCATTTTTCATTTCTAGATATTCCATTCTCTCATTTCATAGATTCTTTTTTTACAATTGAAATCTCCAAGCATTATTTTAACAGCTTTTCATTTTCTCTCAAAGATCGTGATTTTTCTATGCCATAAGTTATCTTGATATTTCAACATAACTCCTGCTTGCTATTAGTGCATTGTCTTTATATGTGCATGTACTGTTTAGCTTTCCATCGTAACCGTAATAACCAAAAGTGAAATACTTTAACAGCCGCTACTGTGTTTAACTGTATCCTCATAAATAGCATACCTGTTTCCTGTTCATGTGTATAACTTCCTGCATATCTCAGTGTCTGCTTGTCCAGATACCTTCCACCTCTTCTTGTTATTTCTTAGGTTATTCATTACTATATTTTCCAGTTCTGTTAATACATGAACTAACTGTCATTTTCCTGCTAACTTCAAGTATCTATTTTTAGTTTGTTGCTATGCTCTTTGCTATCAGTAGCTTGGGACTGCAATTGCACAAATCAATAGACAAATGGATGAGAACTGAAGAGATTAGTAAGCCAATTGATTGGAACTGGGGGACTTAGTAAACCAATTGGCTGGAACGAAATAGTTGACTGAACAAGTAAATCGTTCACGTGACCAACTGAAAATATTCTATACGTAAGTTCTTCGTTGCTTTTAACTTGCAAACGTGGTGCTCGGCAATCAACGAGAGGACCAAAGCACATATTGGCAACATAAATTGAGCAGTTATCTACATGTAGCAAGTATCTATTGTATGGTTGTCTCTCAGTCCGCCCATATGTCTGACTTCTTGGATGTCTGCCATGCATACCTCATGACAGTTTGTCTCTGTTTATCTGTCTGTTTATTCGATTAACTCTGATTATGATGCAGTGACGACTTAAGTTCATGCTGTTGTGACAACCCGTAATCAAATTGTAGTGACTAACTTCAATCTTGCTGTCATGACTACCTATGACCAAGCTGTCGTGACTAACTGTGACCATGTTGTCGTGACTAACTGTGACCAAGCTGTCGTGACTACCTGTGATCATGTTGAAGTGACTACCTCTGATCGTGCTGTAGTGACTACCTGTGACCGTGCTGTAGTGACTACCTCTGATAGTGTTGTAGTGGCTACCTCTAACCGTGCTGTAGTGAATACCTCTAACCGCGCTGTAGTGACTGCCACTGATCATGCTGTAGTGACTACCTGTGACCATGTTGTAGCGACTACCTGTGATCATATTGTGGTGACTACCTGTGACCGTGCTGTAGTGACTACCCGTGATCGTGCTGTAGTGACAAACTGTGATCATGTTGTAGCGACTACCTGTGAACATATTGTAGTGACTACCTGTGATCATGCTAAAGTGACTACCTGTGATCATGCTGTAGTGAGTACCTGTGATCATGCTGTAGTGAGTACCTGTGATCATGTTGTAGCGACTACCTGTGAACATATTGTAGTGACTACCTGTGATCATGCTGAAGTGACTACCTGTGATCATGCTGTAGTGAGTACCTGTGACCGTGCTGTAGCGACTACCTGTGATCATGTTGTAGTGACTACCTGTGATCATGTTGTATTGACTGCCTGTAATCATGCTGTAGTGACTACCTGTGATCATATTGTAGTGACTACCTGTGACCGTGCTGTAGCGACTACCTGTGATCATGCTGTAGTGACTACCTGTGATCATATTGTAGCGACTACCTGTGACCGTGCTGTAGCGACTACCTGTGATCATGCTGTAGTGACTACCTGTGATCATGTTGTAGTGACTACCTGTGATCATGTTGTATTGACTGCCTGTAATCATGCTGTAGTGACTACCTGTGATCATATTGTAGTGACTACCTGTGACCGTGCTGTAGCGACTACCTGTGATCATGCTGTAGTGACTACCTGTGATCATATTGTAGCGACTACCTGTGACCGTGCTGTAGCGACTACCTGTGATCATGCTGTAGTGACTACCTGTGATCATGTTGTAGTGACTACCTGTGATCATGTTGTATTGACTGCCTGTAATCATGCTGTAGTGACTACCTGTGATCATATTGTAGTGACTACCTGTGACCGTGCTGTAGCGACTACCTGTGATCATGCTGTAGTGACTACCTGTGATCATATTGTAGCGACTACCTGTGACCGTGCTGTAGCGACTACCTGTGATCATGCTGTAGTGACTACCTGTGATCATGTTGTATTGACTGCCTGTAATCATGCTGTAGTGACTACCTGTGATCATATTGTAGTGACTACCTGTGACCGTGCTGTAGCGACTACCTGTGATCATGTTGTAGTGACTACTGTGATCATGCTGTAGTGACAACCGTGATCATGTTGTAGCGACTACTTGTGATCATATTGTAGTGACTACCTGCGATCATGCTGTAGTGACTACCTCTGATCATGCTGTAGTGAGCACCTCTGATCGTGCTGTAGTGACTACCTGTGATCAAGTTGTATTGACTGCCTGTAATCATGATGTAGTGACTACCTGTGATCATATTGTAGTGACTACCTGTGACCGTGCTGTAGCGACTACCTGTGATCATGCTGTAGTGACTACCTGTGATCATATTGTAGCGACTACGTGTGACCGTGCTGTAGCGACTACCTGTGATCATGCTGTAGTGACTACCTGTGATCATGTTGTAGTGACTACCTGTGATCATGATGTATTGACTGCCTGTAATCATGCTGTAGTGACTACCTGTGATCATCTTGTAGTGACTACCTGTGACCGTGCTGTAGCGACTACCTGTGATCATGCTGTAGTGACTACCTGTGATCATATTGTAGCGACTACCTGTGACCGTGCTGTAGCGACTACCTGTGATCATGCTGTAGTGACTACCTGTGATCATGTTGTATTGACTGCCTGTAATCATGCTGTAGTGACTACCTGTGATCATATTGTAGTGACTACCTGTGACCGTGCTGTAGCGACTACCTGTGATCATGTTGTAGTGACTACTGTGATCATGCTGTAGTGACAACCCGTGATCATGTTGTAGCGACTACTTGTGATCATATTGTAGTGACTACCTGCGATCATGCTGTAGTGACTACCTCTGATCATGCTGTAGTGACTACCTCTGATCATGTTGTATTGACTACCTGTGATCATGCTGTAGTGAGCACCTCTGATCGTGCTGTAGTGACTACCTCTGATCATGTTGTATTGACTGCCTGTGATCATGCTGTAGTGACTACCTCTGATCATGTTGTATTGACTGCCTGTGATCATGCTGTAGTGACTACCTCTGATTATGTTGTATTGACTACCTGTGATCATGCTGTACTAACGTGACTTCAACACATGGTACAGCAAACATCAGACTTCTATAAGTCCCCTGGGGCACATGCCTCTAGGCGCAGTGATTGTGTGATTGTGAAAGGCTATTTCACTATGATAACCATCCTGGAGAGATATAGTTGTAGATAATAGAATCATTCCCCCAGTCTCACCGGGGGGGGGGGGGGGGGGGGGCTGCGTGGTCTCGAGGTATGGTGTACGCCTCGAGTGCTGGAGGTCCAGGGTTCACGCCCCGGTCAGGACCGGGACTTATTTCACGTGGACTTCTAGTAATAAAATTTCCCCTGGTCTCTGGGTAGTGAGATCGGATGCCCGTGTGTATTGTTGCGCACGTAAAAAATCCCTTGGCAGTTGGAAATCGAAAAAAAAGTAGTCTAACGGCGCTGCCTGGGCAAAATTTGGAGTTAAAAATCTATCCAAAGTATTTCAAGATCCTCGCCGGTGCTACGAAGTTCGTGCACTGAGCTGAGTTTCTCCAGACTCAGGTATGAGTTAGGAGGAGAACGGAGCACTTATTGTTACACTGGTGTGCGGTGATGGTGATCCATCGACTAAACTAAACTAAATTAAACCATCAATTGCAAAAAAGTAGATATTGTGTCTTGAGTAATACTTCACCATTGTCCGTTCTATTGTCACTGGGCACCTCGACAATCCTGGAAGCGACAATCCTGGATATGGGACAACTTCGCAGTGACATGTGTTCGTTTGGCAATATTAAAACCATGCCTGGAGTATTATCTCTCCAGCATTTACATGTGTGTTGACAGCACACGAACGAAGATGTGAGCATTGCAGACAGGAATGAAATCAGCCAAGCTGTAGCTATGTACCGAAAGGAGACCGGGGCGCTGATGTCTCGGGCGATACCGATTCCCCAGAAACAGTAGAGCTGTATTCTTGTTCCGAATGTCGTGGTCTCTTCAGTAGCATCAGGATGGTGCAGACCATCACTACAGCAGCGACGAGCGGCAGTATTATAAGGAGGCCCCAATTAAGCTCGCTTTCTGGCGCTGTGGAATAGAAGGTAGGGATCATGATAAAGAGTATTGAAATCATGACATCATCACAGTAGTTGAGCAAGGTACTTCTAAACAATCCTTAGCCTTCTAGAGACCCCCTGGCGAAGTGGCCTCACCGACTGCCTCGGGCCCCTAAGGGTGTGGGTTCGAAATCGTGCCGCGTCATTTGGTTCACGGGTGCAGTTGTCTCGCAATCTTCTGGGTGTCGTCGTTCTGGGGGTTGTGGTCTGAGCTACGGAAGTTATGCTTTATGCTATGCTTTCGGCAGGCCGCTCTGAGGAAAGAGACCAAGACATATGGGATAAACCCGGTGCAATGAAGTCGATAATCTTGTCTTCTAAATCACTTTTATGCTCGTTATGATTATGAAATACACCAACGAAATAGGCACAATGCAAGAACTTTTTAAAGCAAGAGAAAACATCTAAGAATAATCTGTTTTATTCTTCGATATGTGTCTGGTCGGGAGGTGGCATCGGCGATCATGACGCACCAAATGCCTCTGTCGAGTCATGAAGCTTCTGCTGCTTATATATTTTGATGTTCTCCCAGAATGTAATCACTCCTCACACATGTTGGTGTGGATTCACCTCCCTATGTTGTCTGGTGTTGTCCACATCAGGTTAATTTACCTTCGTCACTTCTACTCCTGATATTGGCCATACAAGACTTCCGTACACCACCAGCCACATATCCACCCGCCTCACCCCATGGACAACAATCACCTTCACTGTAATATCTTGTGAGGGTCAAACCGTGGGCAGCTGTTATTTGTGGCCGACTCGGTCAAAGGATTATTAATCTGAGCCAGGGATGGAAATAATACAACTTCTTCTTAAAGTTGAACAGTGTAGGAGTAGGTATAATCTGAGCCAGGGATGGAAAATAATATAACTTCTTCTTAAAGTTGAACAGGGTAGGAGTAGGTATAATCTGAGCAAGGATGGAAATAATATAACTTCTTCTTAAAGTTGAACAGGGTAGGAGTATGTATAATCTGAGCCAGGTATGGACAATAATATAACTTCTTCTTAAAGTTGAACAGGGTAGGAGTAGGTATAATCTGAGCCAGGTATGGACAATAATATAACTTCTTCTTAAAGTTGAACAGGGTAGGAGCAGGTATAATCTGAGCCAGGGATGGAAATAATATAACTTCTTCTTAAAGTTGAACAGGGTAGGAGTAGGTATAATCTGAGCAAGGATGGAAATAATATAACTTCTTCTTAAAGTTGAACAGGGTAGGAGTAGGTATAATCTGAGCAAGGATGGAAATAATATAACTTCTTCTTAAACTTGAACAGGGTAGGAGTATGTATAATCTGAGCCAGGGATGGACAATAATATAACTACTTCTTAAAGTTTAACAGGGTAGGAGTAGGTATAATCTGAGCAAGGATGGAAATAATATAACTTCTTCTTAAAGTTGAACAGGGTAGGAGTAGGTATAATCAGATACTGGATATGAAAGGGACACAGTTAATCTTTCTGCACCGATTAAATCAGTGTGTCATTTCAGATTTCCCCGTGATGTTCTCTAAAGTGTGATTTCCCATCTGTCTCACCTGTCCGCGATGTTCTCTAGTCTGTGATTTATCATCTGTCTCACCTGCCCGTGATGTTCTCTAGTGTGTGATTTATCATCTGTCTCACCTGTCCGCGATGTTCTCTAGACTGTGATTTATCATCTGTCTCACCTGCCCGTGATGTTCTCTAACGTGTGATTTCCCATCTGTCTCACCTGTCCGCGATGTTCTCAGTCTGTGATTTATCATCTGTCTCACCTGTCCGCGATGTTCTCTAGTGTGTGATTTATCATCTGTCTCACCTATCCGCGATGTGCTCTAACGTGTGATTTCCCATCTGTCTCACCTGTCCGCGATGTTCTCTTGTGTGTGATTTATCATCTGTCTCACCTGTCCGCGATATTCTCTAGTGTGTGATTTATCATCTGTCTCACCTATCCGCGATGTTCTCTAACGTGTGATTTCCCATTTGTCTCACCTGTCCGCGATGTTCTATTGTGTGTGATGTATCATCTGTCTCACCTGTCCGCGATGTTCTCTAGTGTGTGATTTATCATCTGCCTCACCTGTCCGCGATGTTCTCTAACGTGTGATTTCCCATCTGTCTCACCTGTCCGCGATGTTCTCAGTCTGTGATTTATCATCTGTCTCACCTGTCCGCGATGTTCTCTAGTGTGTGATTTATCATCTGTCTCACCTGTCCGCGATTTACTCTAGTGTGTGATTTATCATCTGTCTCACCTATCCGCGATGTTCTCTAACGTGTGATTTATCATCTGTTTCACCTGTCCGCGATGTTCTCTAGTGTGTGATTTATCATCTGTCTCACCTGTCCGCGATTTTCTCTAGTGTGTGATTTATCATCTGTCTCACCTATCCGCGATGTTCTCTAACGTGTGATTTCCCATTTGTCTCACCTGTCCGCGATGTTCTCTGGTGTGTGATTTATCATCTGTCTCACCTGTCCGCGATGTTCTATAGTGTGTGATTTATCATCTGTCTCACCTGTCCGCGATGTTCTCTAACGTGTGATTTCCCATCTGTCCCACCTGTCCGCCATGTTCTCTAGCGTGTGATTTATCATCTGTCTCACCTGTCCCCGATGTTCTCTAGTGTGTGATATATCATCTGTTTCACCTATCCGCGATGTTCTCTAGGTGTGTGATTAATCATCTGTCTCACCTGTCCGCGATTTACTCTAGTGTGTGATTTATCATCTGTCTCACCTATCCGCGATGTTCTCTAGCGTGTGATTTATCATCTGTTTCACCTGTCCGCGATGTTCTCTAGTGTGTGATTTATCATCTGTCTCACCTGTCCGCGATGTTCTCTAGCGTGTGATTTATCATCTGTCTCACCTGTCCGCGATGTTCTCTAACGTGTGATTTCCCATCTGTCTCACCTGTCCGCGATGTTCTCTAGTGTGTGATGTATCATCTGTCTTACCTGTCCGCGATGTTCTCTAGTGTGTGATTTATCATCTGTTTCACCTGTCCGCGATGTTCTCTAGTGTGTGATTTATCATCTGTCTCACCTGTCCGCGATGTTCTCTAACGTGTGATTTCCCATGTCTCACCTGTCCGCGTGTTCTCTAGTGTGTGATTTATCATGTCTCACCTGTCTGCGATTTTCTCTAGTGTGTGATTTATCATCTGTCTCACCTGTCCGCGATGTTCTCTAGTGTGTGATTTATCATCTGTCTCACCTGTCCGCGATTTTCTCTAGTGTGTGATTTATCATATGTCTCATCTGCCCGCGATTTTCTCTAGTGTGTGATTTCCCATCTGTCTCATCTGCACGTGTTCTTAAACATGTGATATCTCATCTGCCAGTTATGTTCCCTAACCTGTGATTTCTCATCTGCCCGTGTTCTCTAACGTGTGATTTCCAATCTGTCTCATCTGCCCGTGATCTCAAACTTGTGATTTCTCATCTGCCCGTGATGTTCTCTAGTGTGTGATTTCTCATGTGCCTGTGATGTTCTCTAGCGTGTTATTTCCCACCTTTATCATCTGACCGAGATGTTTTTTAATGATTGATTTCCAATCTGTCTCAACTGCCCGTGATGTTCTCTAACGTGTGATTTCCCATCCGTCTCATCTGTCCAGGATATTCTCTAACGTGTGGTTTCCCATCTGTCTCATCTGCCCGTGATGTTTTCTAGCGTGTGCGTCTATTCTGCAGGACGTTACCATCAAACCAACAAAAAAAAAAAAATCATGATGCTTTTCTAAGCAATTGTATTTTGGGTATTTTATATGTCAGTATATTTGCTATAGCTTTATGTACAAATAGTCAACGTTCAGTAGACCTGTGAACCGGTTGAACCCTCTCTCCCACCATCAGCGAACGAAAAGTCTTAGAGCAAATTTGGCAGTTTGTAATGTAATAGGCAATTTCTTACCTTCAGCAGTTTGCTACTGTTTTCTGAACTACCGACGTCCATATAATGGAAATCAACCACAAGGTGCTCTGTATCAGGACATCGCTGTCAACATCAACATCTTTCAACTGATTGTTAATTTCTTGGCAAGATTACGCTCAGTAGATTGCCATTGCTACCTGAGCGACAGGACACACACCCCGTAAGTCACCAACGCGGCGAGAACCGCTACCGATTCTCACCCAGGTTACGTCCCTCACGAACCACCTTATTACAACACAATAATTGGTTGCGTTTTAATTTTTGACACCATTCATAGAACGGGTGTATGACGAAGGTCAAGGTCAGGTTGCCACACATTGATGCATTTTAAGTATATTATGCTAGATCAAACATTTTCAAAGGTAATATTTACTATTGACACACAGACACGGTGATATTTACCAATGACACGCTGCGGGCCGGTGTGCTTAATAAACACACAGGCACAGACCCGGCAATATTTACCAATGACACGCTGCGGGCCGGTGTGCTTAATAAACACACAGGCACAGACATGGTAATATTTACCAATGACACGCTGCGGGCCGGTGTGCTTAATAAACACACAGGCACAGACCCGGCAATATTTACCAATGACACGCTGCGGGCCGGTGGTGTGCTTAATAAACACACAGGCACAGACAGGGTAATATTTACCAATGACACGCTGCGGGCCGGTGTGCTTAATAAACACACAGGCACAGACATGGTAATATTTACCAATGACACGCTGCGGGCCGGTGTGCTTAATAAACACACAGGCACAGACAGGGTAATATTTACCAATGACATGCTGCAGGCCGGTGTGCTTAATAAACACACAGGCACAGACATGGTAATATTTACCAATGACACGCTGCGGGCCGGTGTGCTTAATAAACACACAGGCACAGACCCGGCAATATTTAGCAATGACACGCTGCGGGCCGGTGGTGTGCTTAATAAACACACAGGCACAGACAGGGTAATATTTACCAATGACACGCTGCGGGCCGGTGTGCTTAATAAACACACAGGCACAGACATGGTAATATTTACCAATGACACGCTGCGGGCCGGTGTGCTTAATAAACACACAGGCACAGACCCGGCAATATTTACCAATGACACGCTGCGGGCCGGTGGTGTGCTTAATAAACACACAGGCACAGACAGGGTAATATTTACCAATGACACGCTGCGGGCCGGTGTGCTTAATAAACACACAGGCACAGACATGGTAATATTTACCAATGACACGCTGCGGGCCGGTGTGCTTAATAAACACACAGGCACAGACCCGGCAATATTTACCAATGACACGCTGCGGGCCGGTGTGCTTAATAAACACACAGGCACAGACATGGTAATATTTACCAATGACATGCTGCAGGCCGGTGTGCTTAATAAACACACAGGCACAGACCCGGCAATATTTACCAATGACACGCTGCGGGCCGGTGTGCTTAATAAACACACAGGCACAGACATGGTAATATTTACCAATGACACGCTGCGGGCCGGTGTGCTTAATAAACACACAGGCGCAGACAGGGTAATATTTACCAATGACACGCTGCGGGCCGGTGTGCTTAATAAACAAACAGGCACAGACAGGGTAATATTTACCAATGACATGCTGCGAGTAGTATATAGGGAATTAGAAAGAGTACACTTCCCCACAGACCCCGCGGTGGGGCCGAATCGCCCCCTAAGGGGGTCAAATAAGGGTCCGAACCGATGCGCGCCCCCCTAAGGGTCCGACCCCCCTAAGGGCTCGAACAGAGGGTCCGAACCGACCCCAGCAAGAGAGGCTCGGTCTGACTCGATACCCAGACATATTATTTTGGAATTAAAGCTGTATGAGATATAGGGGTACGCACCATGAACAAGTGTCGGTGGCTACTGTTGGGGACGACGCGCCAGTGTGAGAGGCGGTGTAGGGGGGAATTATGTCGGAAGCATAACGCGCATCTCAAGAAGGGGGGGGGGGGGGGGGGGATTCACAGTCGCCTGTACGAGCTGCGGCATCGGGGTGAAAACCACCCTAGACCTCTGCCGGCCGTGCGGAGCCAACATTAAATACCACAAACTGCGATACCAACAGGAGGGTCCGTTTCTCTGTGAATGGAGGCGCCTGAACAGAATAAATATTTAAATTCGGCAAAAGAAATTTTCATTTAGAGAGAAGTGGAGTGTTGCCGGTACGAGTCCAGCAGTAATCATGGGCACCGTAAAGCAGTTGGAAAATCAAGCTCGCCAGTATGGGATGCCATACAGTCACCGCAGCAAGGTCGTCCTTGCCCGGGAGATAGCTTAGGCGGGAGACGCAGTCCGCGCCACCCGACTCGAGCGGGCCGCCACCACCGGGCGGTATCCAGCTCTTCGGGGGTTAGTCCAGGACGCAGCGCAGCACTTGCGAGAGGCTGCGCGGTTGGAAGACGAGGTCACCGCCGCCCTGCGAGCGCGTAAATACGCAGCCAGGGCCCGAGCGCACCCGTTACAACGCTTCGCCGTGTTAGACGCCAATTCAAAAAGGCGCCACTGGCGCTATCTACACCCGGAGCCACTAGCTCGACTCATCACCCAGCGCGGTCCCCAACTCCTAGAGGAAGTAACCCCCAAGGATAGGGAAGAGCGGGGGAGGCGAACAATCACATGGAAGCTCTTCCGAGGGCTAGACGGTCCGATCGTAGAGAGGCTCCTGCCCCACCTCGAGGCATTGAGGTCAGCCTTCTATCTAGCGGTACGCCTACACTTACCGAATCCGAAACATCGAAAACGGAGACGTCATGTTGTACCACAAAACCCTACGCGGGTCCCGCGATTTGATGCAAGACACTGCAACAGCCACAGAGTGGTTGGCAGATCGTGATGAGAGCCGCTTTGACACCAGCCAAATCGACCGCCCCAGCACCAAGTGGGTCTTTGTAAGTTGGGTGCAAGTCGAAGTGAAGGCGATCCTCACTCCCCAGGTTCTGTTAGGGGAAGGGCGACTGCCGGACTGGCTGCGGTACAAGCAGGGGCTGTACGCGTTGGACACATACGCCGACAACCTCTGTCTGTTCCGATGTCTAGCTGTCCACAACGGCGCGAGGCCACAACGTTGCACCGCCGAAGCCAGGAAGCTGGCGCGAAAGGTGTGTGGCACCGACACCCCAGACAAGCCAGGCCTGGATTCGTTAAAAGTGTTTGAGGAGAAGTTAAAATTAGGGATCCGCGTCTACGAGCCAACCGAAGAGGGGGTATGGCGGCTGGTAAGGCGGCCTGCTAACTACGATCGCGTCGGCACCAAGCCGATGACGATCGGGGTTTATGAAAATAACGCCTTCCTGATAACTGACCTGCCAAAGATAGCGAAGCTCTTTCAGTGCCAGCATTGCAATAAGCGCTTCACCCAGGCCTGTAATCTCCAGCGCCACGCTGACCACTGCAGCAGAGGGGAAACCAAGATTCTCTGTCCAGGGAAGGGGGTGGA
Organism: Cepaea nemoralis; assembly: GCA_014155875.1. Taxonomy (NCBI): domain Eukaryota; kingdom Metazoa; phylum Mollusca; class Gastropoda; order Stylommatophora; family Helicidae; genus Cepaea; species Cepaea nemoralis. The sequence continues at coordinate 99,565 of JACEFZ010010098.1, forward strand.
GCAGCCGCAATCGGCATACGAGAAAGTTTTCTACCCCCAAAGCAACGCCAGCCGCAGCTCCATCCATGGTTAGAGCACATGGCCGAACAATTAGGGCGCCACATCCACCACGCATACTGCGGGCAAGGGGGAGAGCGGTGGATCGTTGACGAGTGGTGGATGGTTACGACCCCACCACCCACACGGTGTACCAATATCACGGCTGCTACTGGCATGGGTGTCCCACCCACAGTGAGGCCCCCAACGCTGACGAGCTGTATCAGAAAACCCTCATCCGCGGAGAGAAATTAAAGGCTTCTAGCTACAATCTGGTGGTAGTGTGGGAGTGTGAGCGACCGCCTCTGTCTCGCGCCCCAATGCCTCAGGTGCAGACGGTGGTCTACCCTCATGCGATCTTTTATGACTTCGAGGCCTGGCACGACAAAGCTCAAGCCCATCGCCCCACCCCCGACCTCACCTATGAGAGCCATCAGATTGCGATATCTGTTTCGGTGGGGGACACCGTAGAGGATCAGCCGACCCACCTGAGCAACGCAGACCCAAGAGCCTTGATATCCGAATTCATGGCAGACCTGCGTCGGCGAGCAACCGCGATACGAGCCGAGATGGAAGCAAGTTACCTCCCGGAAGACCTGGATAAGCTGCAGCCACAACTGCAGAAGAAAATGCGTGAGTGGTGTGGGCAAGTCCCTGTGTTGGGCTTCAACTCAGGTCGGTACGACCTACACCTAATCAAGGAACACTTCGTAGCGGAGCTAGCAGGCACCTGCCGGAAGATCAATGTGGCCACCCAAGGGACAAAGACAATGTTCCTCGTCACACCCGAGTTCAAGTTCCTTGATATTCTCAACTACCTGGCCCCCGGCACCACGTACGATGCATGGGTGCGTGCCTATGGCTGCACAGCAACCAAGTCGTGGCTGCCGTATGAATGGCTCGACACACCTGAGAAGCTGAACTACCCAGGTCTGTCCGACTACCCCACGTGGTATTCCAGCCTAAAGGGTGGATACGTGCTCACGCTGGAGGAGTGCAGGAGCTGCAAACGTCTCTTCAAAGAAAAAGGAATGACCACGTTTGCCGACTGGTTGAGTTACTACAACAACCTCGACGTCGGTCCAGGCATCGAGGCCTTAGGGAAGATGAAGGCCTTCTACGGAGAGCGGGGAATCGACATATTCAAAGACGCGTGCAGCCTCCCTGGGGTGTCCCTACAATACCTCCTCAGGGGCACCAAGGCTGGTGAGCTGTATGCCCCCGGAGAGGAGGCCTATCCACTCCTAAAGGCAGCAGTGACGGGAGGGCCGTCGCTAGTCTTCACCCGGTACCATGAAGCGGGAGTCACCAGAATTCGGTCACATCAATACCCAAAGGGGAAGCTGTGCAGGACCGCAAAAGGGTACGACGCTAACGCGCTCTACCTCAGCACCATGGCTATGGACATGCCGTGCGTGAAAGAGCGAGTGCTATACGCAGAAAACCCCCAAGAGGTAGCCCCCAAGGTTGCGCAGCAGGTGTTAAAAGGCCAGCTGTTTGGATTTGTCAAGTGTGAAATCTCCACCCCCAAAGCCTTGTGGCCAAAGTTCGAAGAAATGGCACCCCTCTTTATGAACCAGGCAGTAACAGAGGCCTTAGTAGCACCGGAGATGTTGGAATACCTGAAATGCACCGGCCGCCAGCTTGAGGCCAACGGAATCTTGCTGTACACCCCGCTGTTGAAATGGTATCTAGAACACGGACTCGAGCTGGAGGCGGTCTATACAGTCATCCAGTATGAGCCAAAGAAGCTCTTCACGTGGTTTGTTGAGCAAGTAACCGAAGCGCGCCGCCTCGGGGATGTGGACAAAGCGAAGGCGATGCTGCCCGAGGCTATGAAGCTTCTAGGCAATTCAGCATACGGAAAGCTCATCAAGGCACTCAAGCGCCACACCAACACCAGCTACACCCGAGACGAAAAAACAGTGGATCAGGCACTATGTTCCGCCTGGTTTGACGACCTCACAGAGATAGGCGACGCATACGAGATCAAATCGCGTAAGCCTGTGTGATCATCAAGCGTCCTTTCCTGGTAGGCATCGCCGTGTATCAAGTGGCCAAGCTCCGCATCTTAGAATTCTACCACGACTTCCTTGACCGGTTCGTGGATCGCAGGGACTATGAGGTCATACAGATTGACACCGACAGCCTGTACATCGCGCTGAGCACCCTCAATCTCGAGGAGGCGGTAAAGCCTGAGATGAAAGAGGAGTTCAACCGTGTGAAGAGGGAGTGGCTTGCCTGGGACAAATAGAGCGAGCGAATACCCGGCATCTTCAAGACCGAGATTGAGGGGAGTCGAGGCATCGCTCTCTGCAGCAAATGCTACATCTTCGACGGGGACGTGAAAACGAAGTTCTCGTGCAAGGGGGTGGGAAAAAGGCAGAACAACATGACCTGGGGGAGATACAAAGCCGCCTTAGAGGGGTCCGTAGATAGAGTGGAGAACCGAGGGATGCGCATGCATAACGGGCAGATGGCCAGCTACCAACAAGGCAAGCTGGGCCTCAGCGCGTATTATGACAAACGGCATGTCTTACCCGATGGTATCCACACGCAGCCCCTCGAGTACCGCAAGGACGCCGCGGAGTGAGCCCTCACTGTTTAGGGAGGATCCGATCAGGAGGCATTTGGGTGTCGGGAGGAACAATCATCAGCTCTTCGCGAACGAAGCCCGGAGCCAGCCAATCCTCCAGGTAGTACAGCGCAGGCCGCCCATCCTGACAGACAGTTTTACGAATCTCAAGTACTGTCAGTGACCACGAAGGATCAGTCGCCCGGCGCCGGCCACCTTCAAGCTCATGCTCCCCAGGCGAGCTTGCATACAGATACCGAACTAGAGCCCCAGACGGAATCACAGGCTACTTGAGGCCGATAGTACGGTGAGCAGGAGCGGCCGGCGAATGGGATACAGAAGTGTCCTTAATGGCATCAACCGGCTTCCGACCCGTCAAACGAGTCATCTCACCGTTAAGAGCCGCGACCACCTGAGGAAAGAGCCTGGACCCTTCAGCTGAACGTTCAGAGGACCCTCGAGCCGCCAGTAGTAACTCTTGGGCGTACTGGGCACCGAACAGTCTATCCGCCAGAGTGCGATTGAACCTCTCGACGATCGCCTGCTGCCGGTGATTCCCAGCTTCTCCACGCCGTATCTGTGTCTTATGCTTTGCTGCCTGCTGGCTCACAGCACCCATAAACTCACGCCCCGGGTCAATCTGCAGAAGCTGTGGCCATTTGAGTGCCCCGCGTTTGTAAATTCGCTCTAGGGCCAAAGCCACCCCTTCACTGCTCTTGTCTGTCAAAGCCTCTGCTTCCTTAAACCGTGAGGCAACATCCACAACTGTCAAGGCATACTTAAATGTCTTACGACCAACCCGGTCATGTGGTAGGTAGAGCAAGTCAGCCTGATGGACGGCATTCGGTCTATCTTCATCAATAGATGGCCGCGGAATGTAACGAGGAGCGGGTAAATAGATCTGAAAAATAGCTTGCTTCTTGAGCCAGTCTCGGGCAACATCCTCCGAAACATTAGCTGCAGCAGCTAGCTTCTTAATGGCCGCCAAGCCTTTCCAGTGGTCCTGAGGGCTGTAGTAGATATCCTCCAGATCTTTCATTTTGGTAGCAGCGGTCAATCTCTAAAGCAACTTATAAGCAACAATACCAGTCGCTGCCAGCCCAAGAACGATAAAACTGATCTCGCGGTCTTTCTGCGGCTCGGATGGCACATAGAAATCCGACAGGCAAGGTTCAGGCTCGAGGGGCTCGACACGTGTGCCGGAGATCAGACTGTATTCCCGCATAGCCTGGTCGACATCCTGGAAAGAGTGAACGGCGTGGCCTTCGCACTGTAGCTCATCGTTGAGCCAGTCCAGCCGCGCGGTTCTCTTTCTCATCCACTCAGCCTGGGCCGCCTGTAGCCGCTCGACAGCCTCATCGTGCCGCCTCATTTCTTCATGGGCGTCCGCATGCCCTACCTTGGAAAAGAGGTAGTTGCCCCCCGTAAATGCAAGGGCATTGACAACAGCGCCCTCTATCATCATTGCGACAGAGGCCATAGCTAGTGGGGCTGATACTGTAAGGGCTTATGCAATATATCAGCGGGGATCAAGCCCTCTTTGATAAGCAAATCTCGGAGTGCTAAGGCGATGGACGTGTCTAAAACCATCATCCCAATGTCATACATATCAGCGTCTAGCTTGGGCAAGGTTGCCCCTTTGAAAATCACCTTGGTCAGTTTTGCGGTGCCTACCGTAAGCGCGGCCACTACAGCGCCGTGGTAAACGGCGTTAACAATAGCTTTCCCGTCAACGCCTGCCATTATTCCATATACAATGGATCTCTATTCTTTAATATGTTAGTCTCCGGTCGCTTGGAGGGCGCAGGCGGGGCAGGCGCTTTAGTCCGCCGCATTTTCTGCTTTATTACTCCGACGACAACGACAACGCCAGCCACTCCGATAATCCAGGGAGTCCAGCCACGGTAATCAACTGGCACCATTGGAAACAGCGGTGGTGGGGCCTGCTCATGCTCGGGGGCTAACTTTCGTTTCTTCTCACGAACAGCCTGCTGCAGAGCTAGAGACAGCCTCTCTGCTTTACGACTCTTTCCAGCAGCAGCTCCTCTCTTCCCAGCCGCAACTTTCCTGGGGTCCTTCGTCACTAGTTTCTCCTGTGGAGCAATTTCGGGGGTCTCCTCCTCCATCTTGTTCTTGCTTAGGACAGATATGTCCAAAATGGCAGTGCCTAAAAGTTGCTAGCGCGACAGTTGCAGGTGCTAAGCACATACCGAACTTATGGTAGAGTTCACATGTAACTGTGTTAAGCGCATGCCCTAGAAACGGGTCGGCCTCCAGGTCTGTCACCAAAGCTTGATTATCAGCAATGGGGAGGAACATACTTGCAACTTGTGCGTACATCTGTAGCATAGCCGTGCCTAGGGTCTTTGTTATTGCAGCTCCAAGCCTCGCCTCATGCCTCGCATATAGCTTCTCAATTTCTTGATCAGGCAAGGCCTCAACCTGTTCCACTGTAAGTTTAGAGTACTTACCTCCTATGTACTGCCCGGCACGTCATCCAGCCGCAAGTGCTGCCAGCCTTTCACGATGCAACGCATGTCCGGACTGTGGTGTTGTGGCAGGTGGTGATGCATGTCCGGACTGTGGTGATGTTGTAGGTTCCGGAGCAGACTCTACCGGCTTTGCCTCTTCACGTAACAGCTGGTCGAGTATGGTGTCACAATCCATCACAGCGTTTGCAAATACTCAACGTCTAACTCTAATATAGGAATGCACAGCCCATCCAAGCACACAACATGTGCATATAAGTTGTAATACAACTAAGGCTGTTACGGAGTAACAAAGCACTGCTTCATACATGCTTAGCTGATGCTTAACATATGCTTAGCTGATGCTTAACATATGCTTAGCTGATGGTTAACATATGCTTAGCTGATGCTTAACATATGTTTAGTATCTAATAAACCTCACCAGCTTTGAGCACTTTATAAGAAAATGGGAACTTGGTCCTCAGTACCAGCTTTGAGAACTCATTAGCTTCGAGTTGCTTTCGCAACCCCATCACGTTCCTCCCTAGAGTGGATGATGTAGTTCTCATCCAGGCAGTCTTCAAAGCTATCCTTATCCTTGGAATGGAAGAGAGCCACCCACTGTGTCTGCGCCCTGAGGCCTTTGGCAACGGCGTTGTACTTCTGGGTTTGAACCCACAGACTTTGCTAATGCCTGGTGAATATGCACTGCGGGGGTGAGTTACATTGCAAGACAGATATCTCCATTGACACACCATGAGTATCGTTACCTAGACAACGACCATCACACAATAATATCATGAGCATATCATCGTAAGAACTTCGTGATATTATCATCAAGAAAACGTGAGCCAATCTGTGAGCTCGTCCGATCAAGAACATCTGGGCGCTCGTCGCTTAGTAAGGAGTATCTGAAAGGCCACGTACGGTCAAGAGCATTATTGACATTGTTGTCATACGGAGATATCTGTGGGCTCTTCGCTGAAAGAGAGGAGTTATTATCTGTGACTTCGTTCCATCAATTTATACAGTACTGCGTCAAGAGATTAACAGCAATTCTGTTGTGTGTGTGTAAGACGCCACATCGAAGAAAAACTGTCAGCGCACGGGGAGGGTACGCGGCGGAAATCACAAGCTAGCAGACAGTTCAAGTGAAGTCCACTACAGGTGATTTGGAACCAACCATATCGCTAAAGCGAGTGGGGGTGCAGCGGCAGCACAAAAGTCGGTGATAAAGACACGCCATACAGACTAACCGGGATAGTCTATTACGATGACAGGTAAATTTGATACCAGGCAGTAGTGCTGATACTAGCAGAAGCGGCGATGAAAGACCAGTGTTGAATCCAGAGTGGCGAGGGCAGCGTGTGTGTGTGTAGAACATCCGCTGTCGGTGATAATGACAGGATTGGGAACCAAAGATAATTGACAGGTGTGTGTGTGTGCTGGAGGCAAGCGCACTGTGTTGTTGCAAGTTGACTGGTCAAGATTTTTCGACGCAGTAAATAGGACGGGTGGGTACACCAGCGTCCAGGTACTGGGGAAGTACATGTTTGGAAAACAGAGAAAAATTGGCAGTCGCTGATTTGACGGACAGTTGACTGAAGGGGATAGTAACGGTACCCCTACCGCAGCCGGGTGGGGCTGTCAAGTTTGTGTGAAAACTGTTTTACGGAGGAATGTTTCACTGAGAGTGATAAAGAGAAATTAGGTTGACCTTGGAAGGCAAGGCTGTTTAACAGTAAGCAGTTACTGAGAAAATTTCCACGGAGTCAAAAGAGCAGCCGTGCGGGGGGCAGAAGTGGAAAGTGTTTGTGTATGACGGGAAAAGTGTCCGATCAGTTTACAGTGTGTATTAGTGTGACAAAGAGTACTCAGGTACTGACTTGAGGTGTCCGGCAAGGTCAAGGCCGTGGACAGTGGAAAGTTACTGAGATGTTCCATAGTGGAACTGGATAAACAAGCTGTTTTTGTGTGAAACAAGACTTTATGTTCGGCTTTGTTAAAAGCCCTTTGTGTTCATTACCTTATAATCAGCAAACATTTTGTCAACGATTGATGACGTGGCATCTCCGCGAACATAGTTGCATACAGTTGCCAAAAAGAACTGACTGTACAGAGTGAAAGCGTTGAACATTTATTGCCATTATTTTGATCTTTTCTTTTGGTGAATCTATAACATATATGATACAGCAAAGCGCCATCTCCGCAACGAGAGTAACAACATATCGAAAGAACACTTTGGATAATTATTATTACCGTCAACGTTTCCGACAGTTGGAACTTTTGATCACCACGTGAATTCAGGAACCACTCAACAAAACAACAAGTCGCTTTGAAATCCAGCGTCGTAGACATTTCCAGCCGAGGGCGAATAACTATTAAAACGAACAAAAACTTTGGTGACTGAATAAAAAGAACTTTTGGCGACGGATTAATAGGCCCATATTTGTCGGCCAACCAGTTACACATTATTATTTTTTATTGATTTGCTCCCATCGTCATATTATTGTTGTCGGGTGTTACGCAATTATTTGTATGTGGTCCAGTGTTTGTCAAGAGTAGGGAATTTTTGGGGGTGTTTCTCGAGAGTCGGGATACAGCACAATAATTTATTAGTCTTTCTGGTGCTTACGATATTTTTGTAGAAAAACGTTAATGAGTTGACGTATCGTGCAGGGGCATTGAAATAGTCTTAACCAATATCTAGAGCCGAGTTGTCTGACGTCAAATCTGTGTATATTTTCAGTATATATTCCTTTTCTTTCTCTCTTTCTTTTCGTTATATTTACATATGATATTTGGTGTGTTCGGATATATGTTTTATTGTGATCTTTCGTCATTTCTGCTGTCTAGTGGTCTTTGTCAGTTTAAATTTATAGATTACGCGCACTGTGGATGTCCCTACACAAGCTTGTGGTTTTTCTGTGGTTTATTTCTGTGTCATCATCGTCTCCGTGTACTCAGCTTGTGAAGTCTAGCGTGGATAGTCATCACTTAGTGTTATCATCCATTTGTTTATATATGTATTTATATGTATGTTTAACAATATTTTCAGGGACTTTATGAACTTGTGGTCATAGATATATATACGAGGGAGTATAGGTGATACTTCCCCCTCACTACCTAGTGCTTATAGAGTGACTGGGTGAGTACAGAGTGATATTGTAGCGCTACGGATTTACGTACACAGGGAGTGCGGGTGTACTTAGGGAAGTGACACAAAGACTAACAGCAGAGTCTGTACATTTATAGTTGGCTGATTCACAGCAACGTGTCCACAAGTACAAGATGCCTACTTTAATGGATTATATTGAAGCAGGTGAAAGAATAGGCCTGAAAAGGTAAAGGAGTTACAGGAGTATGCAGAAGCGAAAGAACAAAAGCAGACGGAAAGAGAGGAGAGGCATAATGAACGCGAGGCAAAGCGTCTTACAGGAAGAGAAAGAGACGCAAGTAAAACTAGCTGAAATGGAAAAACAAACCGTCTTAAGGAAGTAAAGTTAGCTGAAATGGAAATTGAGAAAGAGAAGATCAAGTGCCAGATGCAAACTGAAATCGAGTTAAGAAAACTAGAACTATCTTCGAAAGGTCAAAGTGAGGAAAGCAGAAGACCGTCGCAGTCGTCACAGAGATTGAAATTGCCATTTTTTACGGACCGAGACAACTTGGATTCCTATTTGTCGAGATTCGAAGCATCAGTGAAGGTATTAGGCATCCCAGAAAGCGAGTACGCAATTAGATTGGGCGAGTATTTAACGGGTAAGGCCCTAGAAACAATGTTCAATTTACCTGTAGAAGAAAGGAACAACTACACTATCTTACGTCAACGTTTGCTGACAAAGTTCCAACTCACTGAGCATGGATATAGGACAAAGTTTAGACAGTTAGTGCCAGAGACATATCAAGATTTCACAGATTTTGTTAACACTGTAAAGAATACATTTAACAAATGGATGGAGCTCGCAGAAGTAGGGAAAGATTTTAATAAATTAGTAGATCTAATGTTAATAGACAAGTTAGTATCTGCATGCAATTTTAATTTAGTGGCGTTCTTTGAGGAACGGAAGCCAAAGGACATAGACACAATGTCTCAGTTAGGGCAAAACTACATGACTGCACATCCTAACGTATCTATTGGGAAACTAATGAGTGAGGAAATAGTCCTGTGCAGCGTACACTAAACAGGACCAGAATCCAGTCATCAGACCAAGGGCGAAAAGTGTGGATTCCGCACAGAAAGGTGAGCAACAAGAACTTCAAGATAATGGTTTCCGAGGAAACAATGTTGGTAGAGTAGGACGGTACCCATATAGAAGAGGGAACTTCCAGAGACGTCAAAATTATGCCGGATGTTGGAATTGTGGGAGCTGGAGACACAAGGCAGCACAGTGTGATGCACAAACCATCAGATGGACCAACAAACAACACTAAAAGGGAGATTACTTGTTTCAAATGTGGAAAGAATGGGCATATCAGCCATCAATGTAGGATGAGAGAAACAGAGCACTCAAATGCAGCGCAAGTAATTGAGACGCTGAACAATGAAGATTGTAGTGGGTGCAAACCTCTTTTTGAAAAAGACAGTCAACCAGTCTTAATATGTGGTCCCACGGTTAAAGCAGGATCAGCAGTCCATGAAGGAGGAAGTCTGAAGCTGCATCAGGGATTTGTCAATGATAGACCAGCGTTAACAATTAGGGATTCCGGATGTACGTCTATCGGAGTGAGGAGAAGTTTAATAGATCCCTCGGATTATACAGGCAAAAAGATTAGTTGCATAACATTCAATGGCACAGTAGAGTTCTACCCAGTAGCCATAATAACAGTAAAAACACCATATATCACTGGAAGAGTGACAGCGTGTGTTCTGGACTCACCAGTGGCTGATTTGATCATAGGAAATGTTATAGGAGTTAAAGATTGTACAGAAGAGGAAGCAGTTTATTGGGACCAAAAATATAGTGTAAGCAGTAATGAGGTAGTTACCACAAGAGAACCTAAATTAGACAGTATAGCTGAGGTAGAAGAGGCACTTGAAGTAGACACAGGAACTCAGGACAAGGATAGGACAGCTGAGCAGGTGAGAATGGATCCCAAATATAGTGCTAGTGAATCCCAGAGACAAGATACTACTCTGAACAAATGTTCCCAAGGGTGTAGGAGAGTAGAACATAGGCAGTCAAAGAAAGGTAGATGGTGCTTCGAGAGGAAGAACAATGTTCTCACTCGCAGGTTTTCAGATAGTGGAACTGCACGTGGGCAAGGAGCAGTACCTTTAGCACATAGAGACCGATATACTAGAACAGCTCAGGATAGTGCATGTGCAGGGCACATAGGCATAAGGCGTATGCAGCAGAAAGCAAGGTGCCAGGTATATGGGCCAAGATTGAATAAAGAGTTCAGGCTAAACAGAGACGCAAGTGTAACGGTGCAATATGCAGATAGGAAAGTGGAGTCAGGTCAAAAGAGTTTTCGCGACATTACTGACCCAGGGCTAGGGATAGCAAACAGATGTTGTAATTGTAGAGGTACCATGAGTCATGGGTACATGAAAGGTAGACACAGCATCGACAGGAATCAGAGGAAGGTTAATGCAAGAACAGAACCACCTGATATAGGGTCGGTACACAAATAGTAATGTGTGGTCGTGAAGTAGTAAGAGACCTGTGGGTACATAAGTATAATGCTCTTCTATGATGTATTATTATTATTATGTATTGTATTAGTTCATGCATTGATACACAAGATAGATGGTTGTATTTATGTGTGATGAATATAGGAGGGTAATATGAGCATTTGATGTAGTATTTAGGATGGTAGCTAGAGTAAGGTGCAGCCATACTTAGGGCTACCCAGGCTATATGTCTGGGTCACATGATTAGTAAGTTTTAGTCGCCCAATATTTGAAAACGAAGTTTTCTTTTAAGAGGGGGGTGATGACATAAGCCTGGGTCATTGACATTGAGTTGAGTGGCCGGGCAGGAGGAAGAATGGAGATGAGAGTGGGAGACAGTAAAGTGACTGACCTGGCTACGAGGAAAACAATCAACCCTCAGAAATAATGGGGCGGATATGAGTGGAAATCCCCAGGGGGGGGGGGGGGATGGGTCGAAAGACAGTTGTGTGTTGTGTGAAGTGAGGAGACTGAAAAGTCAGTGAGAGAAGGGACGGACTGCGGGTCAGGTCGTTTAAGAGAGAGCTCCGTGTTGTGTTGTTCTCCGGGTTGTGAAGACAGGCCTGAACCAGAGTGGGTTCTATAGTTGAGCAGTGGCTCCAACCCAATGTGTGGGTTGTATTGTGGGAGATCCAGCCGTGGATAGTAGCTGGATTACCTGTCTTGTGGATTGAGATTAGAAGCAGGCCGTGAGAAGGCATTTATGTGTGCTGGTTAAATTGTGAGGAGGATATTTATATTCTATGGATTACATTATGTTTCTGGATGTATAAACATGTTCCGTTTGTCCGTCTTATTTCTGTAATAAAGGATTATGTGCGCCAACGGAATCTTGTTTAATGCCTGGTGAATATGCACTGCGGGGGTGAGTTACATTGCAAGACAGATATCTCCATTGACACACCATGAGTATCGTTACCTAGACAACGACCATCACACAATAATATCATGAGCATATCATCGTAAGAACTTCGTGATATTATCATCAAGAAAACGTGTGACAATTAATAAACAGCACTAACGAATCTCGCGGTGTCGATGTTCAGCTGTCCGTCCATAACCAAATAAACGTAGCAGTACAGTGGCCCCGCCGGTTCGGCCTCTTTCGTGATCTGGAGAGTGATGCCCTCAGAGCCGTTCTCTACATGCCGGCCGCTGCCGTGAAGATGGTCATCGTCGGAGGTCCGGAAGTCCAGCCACAAGCAGAATTTTGTTGTCAAGTACTCGACTAGACTGACATCAATTAATCCTAGCTCTTTGGCGACTGCGCTTGTCTCAGGGTGCATTTTGAGGCCACCAGCGAAGAATTTCCTGGCTTCGTCCCAGAGCTGGTGTGGTGCTAAGCCGTGCGCAAATAGCTGATTGGCGTGTCCTTCTACGATGACTTCAACTTTGGTGATCTGTGGGTTGTAAAACAGCTCTGGTTGGCGTGCAAAATCCTTTTGGTTGGTGGGATCTTCCCATAATAGGAGAATGCCTTTCAAAGACTTACAGGGTGTGTTCAGATTGATGTTCCATATCGAGTCCTCTTTTTTCTGAGGGATCCGTCTACGTCGTAGAACCCGCTCGTATAACACCACCATACGGCTCTCATACATGCTCCAAATTAGCCGGGCCAACGTGGGTTCAGTGACTACTTCTTACTCGAGACAGATGTTTTCTAGGGAGTATGAGGAGTTGCCGGCATCTTTACCTGTTGCGCGAATCACGCGGGAAGCGTCGTTAAAGGTCAACTCAATCTCCAGCCGATCACTAAGAGCAGATTGGTAGAAGGGCTCATGCGTTTCAAACAGCTCAAAGTCTAGTGGCATGTAGTACCTGTTTTTGAAGGCCTTCGCGATGGCCACGTCTCTCGCATTGGCGGCGGGCAGAACAACAGCATCCGCTGCGCCAACACGCGTCTTGGTCACATTCATGCCGGTGCTTGTATCGATGCCTTGATACACAGCGCTCGCCCGCTCCGATCGGCTCTTCCAAAGATCCAGATAGACGTTGTAGACGTCACTGTCCACAAGAGAAAAGACTTCATTGCCGGAGAGCCTAACGGTCAGCTTTTGAACTAGCGCGCGGCCGAGGTTCTGCACCACGAACCGGTTGACATCAGGGGAGCTGAGGTCGACATTAAATGCCAGCCGCACCGACCCAGGCACGATAACATCGTGTGCACCGAGATTGGGAAAACGAACTAGTAACTGCTGCTTCGAGCCGATCGTAGAAGGATTGTTGGTCACGATTATCGTTTGCCGCAATCCTTTCACACCGAGCGGCTCCCGGAGACGGCGGTAAGGGTTAAGCTTACGACCATATGCACTTGAAGACATGGCTAGTTGTTTATTGCTTTGTAGCAATATCTAATATGGATAGAGTTGAGCTGACTGATTTTGGTGGTGAAGAGGGGAGGCCTGAAACGGGCGAGGAAGAAGAGACAGGCTTCATCGACGACGATTTTGATGTCGATAATCCCCGCATTGTTAATACCGAGTGGCCGTCACAGGGGGAGACGTCACAGGGGGAGACGTCACAGGGGAAGACGTCACAGGGGGAGACGTCACAGGGGGAGCGCAACTTATTCATAGAACTAGAAAACAGCGCTATTAAGGACTATTTTAAAAGGGTGGAGAAGATGTGGGGTATCAAACCTATAACTGGTATAGATTATACAAAAATTAGTTTGGGTCGCCGGAATGCTCTCTATGTTAACCACCAAAGGATTACACAGTATGATAATGGCATGCCGTTAGCTGTGAATAACCTCAGAGTGAGTACCAGAGAGGTATTGGGGTTTGTGGACAAAATACCACCAAAGGTTGTCAATATTCTTTGGGGAGACTGCTAGTGATCTGGCGGAGGAAGAAGCTGCTCTAAGTGGTGCAGATATTCAGGCTGTCCCACAAATAGCTTCAAATGTTGGCAATATCTTAGAACGGGCTATGTCGAGTCCGGAAGTGCAGCGGGTTTTAGAAACCTCACATGTAGACCAATACCTGGGAGAGAAAGGCTTACCTCCAGTGAGAGAACTCCGGGGGCTCATGGCGCTTGACAAAGCGGTGACAACGATTAAAGGTAAACTCACAAACTATCTGGTTATTCTCGACCAGCAAGATAAAGTGGTCGCCATACGGCGGCGGAAAATGTTGATAGCACCCAATGAGGAGAGTAGGGACTTTCAAGAGCAAAAGATTGCCGATATTGAAGAAGCCAAGAAGAGGCTTTTAATAGAGGTCGCTGAGTTACACGAAGACCTACGCACCCAATTCAGTCGGATCCGTGAAACCATTCATCGGCTGGTCAATGAAGACACCACACTGGGTGCGAGGCTGTGGACTCTGTTCCGAGAGCAGGGCATCACCATAGCGAGCATTCTCACAGCGCTAGGCCTCTTAATTTCCACTTCACCCTAGCCATTACTGGTCGTGCACCCCCTACCCCACCGACTGGCCCACCACCCATCCCACCACCTGGTCCGCCACCTGGCCCTGGGGCTAAGGAATGGATTCGGCAGAAACTGAAAGACCTAGCGATCCTTCTAGCCAGGCTAGCTGGTAAGGCTGCGGAGGCACTCCCAGGAATCATAGGCGGTATTATCTCCTGGCTTCTTAACTTCTTGAGTAAGGGTGTGGGATGGCTGGCTGGAAATCTCTGGGCATTAGTGGTTGCACTCGGTGGCTTGCTGCTGCTGGCTATCAGAGAGCGGCTAATTGCGGTGAACAAACCATAGGGCCACTAGACCGACTGCGACGCCCCCAGCAATGAGTGCTATCTTTTCGTTTTGATGCTGCAGCCCAGCTGCCTTATCAGCTATGCTAGTGGTCGGCTGCGCTGGCTGAGCATTGCTGGGCAGCTCTACCGTCGGCTGTGCAATGGTGGGCAGCTTAGGGGCATTAATGGTTGTATTCAGGCCACGCTTTAGGCCTGGCTCTGCGATGACGATCATGTTGTTATATCCAGCTATCTGACCAATGCGAAGCAGCATGTCGCTGGGGGCCATATACAACCCCGTTCCAAAGACATAATTAACTTCTGAGCTCGCGTTTTGTAGCACGTCCTGATACCTTTTGATGGCCGCCGCGAGATCGACGTGCGCAGAGATGGCGTCTTCTACTAATACCAGGAATTGCTTCTGGGCATCAAACGCCGTTCCAGTTCCCAGAATTCGTGTTCTAGTCTGAGCCTGGGCCCCTAAGATGGCCCACACATAGGTTCGAATGCTGTCATTTATTTGCTCAACACCGCCAGGGTGAGTGAAGCCCTGTGACTTGTTAAGAACGAAACTCCGCCAGGCGAAGCCAGCTTGAGGATCATCTTGTGAGATGTAATCTATGTGTAGTACATCGTTTGTGGTCTTTTGTGTGAATGATAGTCGCTTTGGGTCATATACACCACCTTTACCGTCATTCAGGACGTGATAACCACTATTCGTCCAGTAAATGTATACACTCCCCAACCCGTTATTCTTCCCGAGCCGTCTCCAGTTATCATTCTGAGAAACACCAAATTCCGCGCATAGACGCTGATAGGCTCTTACATCGTAGGGATTTTCAAAGGCGGTCCAACCCTGGTCTTGTGGTAGAGCCATACGCATCTCTTTAAGGATTCGACGAATCTGGTAGTAGACATGGAATGTGAAGTCGGCCAGATGCTCCTGCGCGGACACCCCACACCCCGCCGTGGCACACCATACAGCGAAGTTGAGTTGGTTTTGCCAGAATTGCATCGGTTTGCTGTACCAGGCTTGTACGATCTGGTCTGACTCCACGTATGGCAACCGGCATTTTTCAAACACGTTGGGGAACTGTGCCTGAAAGAATCCTTGGAGGTTGACCTGTATGTCCACCTTTGTGAGATCCTTTATTTGCGCAAATGTATATACCCCACCCGCCGGGTATTTGGCGTCCTTATTGAACTCGTAAGCAGTCATTATTAGCTGTGCTAATATGTTTCTCACACTTAGCAACCTCCAACATGGGGAACCCATCCCCCTCAACCCAGTCCTAGACAATCGCGATGGTGACCTAGAGGTGGCTATCGTGGAATTGTTGTTCTACCCCGCGTGGGTTAATATTTCCGAGAAGCTGAAAAACAATTGGTTCAAATATGGTGACGAGAATGTTGCTATCCCCGACGGGTATTATGATGTCTGTGCTCTCAACAAGCAATTCTTTGAGCCACGGAAGCTCTCTCTTTCTCTCAACCCCGCAACTGGCTTTGTAAGTCTCGGTGGTATAAAATCGGGGTGGCCTTAGTGTGGGGAGGGCTAGGTGGGGTTCTTGGGTTCGGCTTAGACGATAGAAGTAAGCTGTTCAATGAGGTGTTTACATTCTATGCGTCGAAGTTTCCTAACCTTATCATATATAAGGAGTTGTACATTCATCTCGAGGGCCTATCATCATATGAAAACCGTCATAATTCGCTTCCCTCCACACTCCTCCGGGCTGTACCTGTTAAAAAAGAGGAATATAATCAAGGAAGACATGAGCTTTGCTCTATGCCTCATTATAAAAAGCTGGAAACTGGAACTGTAGGGGGTATAAGACTTTCAGTCCGAGATGAAAAGGGTGACGACGTGCCACTGGGATATCTAAGCTGTGTACTCCACATCAGACATGGCTGCTCCGTTGGGAATTTACCGTCCTTATTGAACTCTTAAATTATCATTATCATTATTAGACGTGCTAAAATGTACATCACGTTAACCAACATTCAGCATGGGGAACCCATCCCACTCAACCCGGTCCTAGACAATCGCGATGGTGACCTTGAGGTAGCTATTGTGGATTTATTGTTCTATCCAGCGTGTGTTAATATTTCCCAGGAGCTGTCCAATAATAAGTTCCAGGTGGGGGGTAAAAAGATTGTTATCCCCGATGGTTACTACGACGTGTGTACCCTCAACAAGCAATTCTTTGAGCCTCGCAAGTTTTCTCTGACGCTGAACCCCGCAACTGGCCTTGTACATCTCGCTGGTATGTATAATCCCGATATGTTAGAGGGTGGCCTAGCCCATACTCTTGGGCTTTTTAGGCGTGAAGAGGTTAATAACGCGCTGGCCGGAAAAGAGTTTCCCAGACTCCTCTTATATAAGGAGTTGTACGTTCATCTCGAGGGTCTATCATCATATGAGAACCGTCATAATTCGCTTCCCTCCACACTCCTCAGGGCTGTGCCCCGTTAAAAATGTGGAATGTAATCAAGGGAGACACGAGGTTTTCTCTGTGCCTCGTTATAAGAAGTTGGAGACTGGAACTCTAAACGATATTAGACTTCGGTCTGTGATGAACAAGGCAAAGCCGTGCCACTAGCATATCTAAGTTGTGAACTCCACATAAGAAAACACAATGGCTGATTCAGAAGGTTCAGGAAGGCATCGCCCAAGAGCATGCTCTACCCTAACCTTTGCTGATTTGGCCGACACTATTGGGTGGCGGGAGCCGGGTCATAACTACAAGATCTATGGCCTCCAGCTCACTCCCCAGGGGGTCTATGCTCGTGCTGCCATAGACCATCCCGACGATGATGACTGGGATCTGCAACTTGAGCTTCGTACGGGATATACTCACCTCGAGCCCAATGGGATACTTATTAGGTTAACCAACATGGGCAAGGTGTTTGTGAGTTATCAGGCATGCAGGACAGTCACACGCCCACAACAAGTCTCCTGTTGTGACCTACCAGTCATTTCTGAAAATGCAGTGCGCCAGGGCCTCTCTTCTATGCCGTATCGGTGACTGCGACTAAAGTCCAGGGGACCTAAATATTGCCTGAAGGCCCGTTACAGACTGTAAAGCCGACCTCCTTGGCTATGTAGGTAAGCCCTCCTAAGGAGTCAACCATCTATCTAGAGTTAGCTATTGGGGCTGTGGCGCAGAACTGAGTTTGCCACAGTCCTTCCTGGGGTCTCTATTAAATGGAGTGCGTCATCACTCCCCAGCATGTGCTCTCGTCATTAATTCCGCGGCCGACGGGAGTGGTCGGCCCGGGCAACAGAGACGGACATTTAGAACTCAGGGTT
>JACEFZ010010099.1:0-31805 GCA_014155875.1 Cepaea nemoralis
TTTTAGTGCTGCCATTTTATGACAGAAAAGCCTCCTTTATCTTCGTTGGAAGAATTGTTATTCTTTACTTGTATTTAGTGCTGCCAGTAATGGTTGGATTTTGCAGCTGATGTCTTCTACGGGATGAAGATGTCAGTACCACACCAACCCTTCTTAGTCTCTTCTTTGGACATATATAGTAAGCAACAGTTATACTATCAGTTGTTTCTGTTATAGACACCGCTAACACACTGGTGACTGAAGCCAATGCAGATCCCTAGAACTGTTGGTTTAAATCATTGTGTATCACTATCTCATGCCTGTAGAGAGCTGTTGGGAGAACCAGTCTAAGATGATCTTGGGCACTGTAAATGCAGTTTACATCTTACAAGTTTTGTGCATTGTACGGCCTGTTTTGATTAATCTAAAAAATAGTGTGATGTTGTTTGCTCTCTGAACATCAAAGAACGTACATAAACAAAAACAGATTTCACGCGCAATATGCAAATATAATAATTTGCTGTGTACTAAAAAACATTGACAGAAGCAACAAATTTTAAAGTCTCGCCACCTTCCAAATAATCTTCTTCTTCTTCCTCCTCTTCTTCTTCTTCTTCTTCTTCTTCTTCTTCTTCTTCTTCTTCTTCTTCTTCTTCTTCTTCTTCTTCTTCTTCTTCTTCTTCTTCTTCTTCTTCTTCTTCTTCTTCTTCTTCTTCTTCTTCTTCTTCTTCTTCTTCTTCTTCTTCTTCTTCGCCTGCTCCTGCTGTTTCTTCTTTTTCGTTTTCGTCCCCGTCTTTCCTCCTTTTATTGCTGTTGTTCCTCTTCTTCTTAACCACCCACGATGCTTTGTTGAGCACGATGGTGTCTTGCAAGGCAGTAACAAAATCAACATAGCTCTGTTGATAATCCAACAACTTATTTCAAGAAAATCAATAACTGAATTAAGGATAATAATAATGTAAAATCCTCCTCTACAGAGTAAATGTGATGTGACAGATTATCCCTGAAAAGCCATTTGAATGTACATTATATATATATACGATTTCTAATTCCATTTATTATAGCGTTTTATACAATTATGAGATAATGCGTTCTTGCTATTTCAATTTACTTTTCTTTATTTTTGCTTTGATAAAATTCCGTTAATGTTATATTCGTGAATAAAAATGTAATAACCTTATGGTGAACATAACGGTAGGATTTGACGCAAAGGAAACAATTTTACAAGTGAATCGGTGCGTCTGTATGCTAAGCGTAAGCGTCTCGTTCTGAAGATCTCTGGTTGGTAGACTAAATTTGTGAAGAAATAAGTTAATAAAATAAATCTTCATCATCATCAAGTGCCCTGCCAGCTGGCGTAGGTGTTCATGGCTCTCCATAGATCTCGGTTGTTGGTGTTCTGGATCGACTCTGCTGATGGTATCCTCCATGCCACCGTCTCAATCCTTCCAGCATCATTTCTCTTGGTCTGCCTCTGCCTCTCTTCCCCTCGATCTTTCTAGTTGTCACGATGTTTTCGAATGTCTCTCTTCTTTTCACATGACTGAAGAAATCTGTTTGTCTCTTTCTTATTGTTGTATATAATGTTCTAGTTTCATTAGCCTGTCTCAAGCAGTCGTTGTTAGATACTCGGGCAGTCCAAGGAATTCGCAACATTCGTCTCAGGAATCACTCTGTTGCTTCTAATTTCTTCTTAATTTGTTCATTTACATTCCACGGTTCACTGCCATACAGACAAACTGGTTCTACATAGCATTTCAGCACTCTTTTTCTTACATTCAGTGACAGTGACTTATTACATAAGATACCCTTCATGTTCTGAAATGCGGCTTTTGCTTGCCCTAAAACTAAATAACCCCCTTTTCACCTACAGAGGTGAATTGTGTTTATGGCAAGTAAAATACAAAAGGACTTCATAATCCGTTTTGGGGTATATGGCTCTAGCCTCATAGGATACCGAAATCTTTTGGAAACCGGTCACGTGACTGACAGAGACAATGCGGTTCGTGTGTTGTTTCATAGTAGATCTCAGTCCTTGGAGTTCTGGATGAATTCAATCGGTGCCATTCCTCTATGCCCATCACCATTCCTCCATGCCCACCATTATTTCTCTATGTTTACCTCTGCCTCTACTACTGCTATTATTCCAGTGATTACCATGTTCTCCTATAACTCACTTCTTATTATATGCCCCTACAACCTGGCCGCATGGATGAGAGCAGCCACTCTTAAACTTCCGGTGTGCTGATGTCGAAGTAGCGGATTCAATCCTTATACCGGTCAATTGGACTAAAATGTTGACTTCTCGTCCTTGACTTGGAGTCGTAAATGACAAGTATTTCAGAAGCCGCATGATGGCGAGGGACACTGGTAATAGGGAAAATTAATCCACGCGCAAAGATCAATCAGTCCAGTGCACTCACTAGCAGTAGAACGTGTATAGACTACGCTTGAGTTCAAAACAAGACAACGAAAACAAATCACTATTTGCTTATTTCCTATTGTTGTATATACTGTGATACTTTCATTAGCCTCTTCCAGTCAGTCGTTGTTAGTTTACTCTGGCAGCCTAAGGTATTCGAAACATTCATCTCAGAAAACACAAACTGCCTCCAAGATTTCACAATTTGTTATTTTCACACCACCATGTAATAATGAGAATATGTCACGAAGTCAAATTTTCTGGACCATACCATGTCGGATGAGTAATATGGCCAGTATGAAGTTGGCCGCCTTATAACTCATATTTTCTGGTACTCATTTTGGAGGAGAGTGAATTCCTAGTCTGCACACTCCGAGACGACTGCTTGGGCAAGAGGTCTTTATTCTTCATGCGGGAACAGTTTTCTTCCAACAAACATATGGATTCCATGAAACTTCTCTCTCTCTCTCTCTCTCTCTCTCTCTCTCTCTCTCTCTCTCTCTCTCTCTCTCTCTCTCTCTCTCTCTCTCTCTCTCTCTCTCTCTCTCTCTCCGCCAAAAAAACAAAAACACATTTCATAGGTTTGGGTCGACCTCCAAAACATGAAAAAGTCCCGGCGCGCAAGTAACATGAACACAGGATGACAAACAGGCGAATGACTGCTCTAACATCTATTCTACTCGCGGTTTCATCTATACAAACTGTTCCCATGAGAGGAACTGGGCACCCAATCCACACACCATTAATAATGAAGGCAAACGATCAATGATACTGAAATTCGGTAGGAAGAAAACTGGGGCGCTGTCTGATGACCTAGCCGGGGACGATTATTCTGTCTGTCAGAAGAAGAAATGGCAGGATATTAACTAATTTGCAACTCTTGTTGTCCCATACATTTGTTCAGCTGATTCAGCCTGACGGTTTCTTTAACTCTTTCACTGAAAACGTAAGTATTACTTTATAAATAACAAAGTTTGTTGCATGTCGTTTACAGGACGTCACAGTCAACCACAGATTCTTAGACTGTTTGTGATCTCTTGGCAAATTTACGTTCAGTAGTTTGCCATTCTTGAGGAAAAGTGCTTAGAAATTGAAAAACAACACAACAGTCAAAATACCAAATTAGTGCACAAAAGAATTCAGGAACTTACTAATAAAAGAACAAGTACATCAACAGGCTGTCTAAAAACTAAAGATGGCAAAATAATAATAGAAAAAGATCAGATTCTACATGTATGGACAGATTATGTGAAAGACCTGTATAATGATAACAGAGAGGAACAGTATGCTATTAGATTTAATAATGAAGGACCAGAAATTTTAAAGATGGAAGTTCAAAATGTTCTTAAGCATATGAAAGCTGGCAAGGCCCCCGGTGCAGATAACATCTCAACAGAAATGATTAAAGCTTTAGAAGAATTTGGACTAGAGCAAGTCACTAGACTGCTGAACACATTATATGATACTGGAGATATACCTTCTGAATTATGTAATTCTGTATTTATTGCAATCCCAAAGAAATCAGGAACCTTAGAATGTGATCAACATAGAACAATTAGTATAATGAGTCACATCACAAAGATTTTGTTACGAATTATCATGCAAAGAGTGAGGAAGAAAATACAACCTGAAATAGGGGAAGAACAATGTGGGTTTGTAGAAGGCAAGGGTACAGTAAATGCTGTGTATATGCTGCGAACAGTTATTGAACGTGCTTTA
Source organism: Cepaea nemoralis (assembly GCA_014155875.1). Classification (NCBI taxonomy): domain Eukaryota; kingdom Metazoa; phylum Mollusca; class Gastropoda; order Stylommatophora; family Helicidae; genus Cepaea; species Cepaea nemoralis. Next base: position 4,121 of record JACEFZ010010099.1, read on the forward strand.
GAAGTAAACAAGGATATACATCTTTGCTTTATTGACTACACAAAGGCTTTTGATAGAGTTAGACATGTCAACATTGTGGATATGCTTGCAGATCTACAAATTGATGGGAAAGACATTAGACTTATAAAAAACATATATTGGAAACAACAAGCTGCCATAAGGATTGATAATGAAGTAGGACAATATCAACCTATTAAGAGAGGTGTTAGGCAGGGATGTGTAATGTCTCCAGATCTTTTTTCCCTATACAGTGAAAATAATTTCAGAAATGTAGAAGACCTAAATGGAATCAGCATTGGAGGACGAAACATAAATAACATTAGATATGCAGATGATACAGTATTGATTGCAGACAATGCACAGGATCTGCAACAATTAGTAGTCGCTGTTGTTGTACACAGTGAGCAGCTGGGGTTGGAATTAAATTGTATGAAGACACAGGTTATGGTCGTCACTAGGAAGAACGAAGCACCACAATGTAATATACAAGTAAATGGGAATATTCTTCAACAAGTGAATCGGTTCAATTATCTCGGAACAGTCATAACATCTGATGGCAGATGCCTTGAAGAGATTAGAACAAGAATCGCCATTGCGAAAGTAGCCATTAGCAAGATGAAAAACATTCTGACCAATAAAATGATGTCAATTGAAACGAGAAAAAGAGTGTTGAGGGGATACATAGAGCCTGTTCTTTTGTATGGATGTGAAACTTGGACAATGTGCAGTCAAGCTGAAAAACATCTGATGGCTGCAGAAATGTGGTTTCTGAGGAAAATGCAAAGAATACCATGGACAGATAGAAAAACCAATGACCAAGTACTACAAGAGACAAATGAAAATCGTAGATTGATTAGAGAAATTAGACGTAGACAGTCAACATTTTTTGGACATGTTATGAGAAGAAATGGACTGGAGAACTTAGTGACAGCTGGCAAGATCGAAGGGAACAGACCAAGAGGAAGACCGAGAGGAAAATACCTGGATGGTTTGGCCACATGGCATGGACGAGACAGGAACACTGATCGAATGAAATGGCGAATCATGACCGCCCACGCGTTCCGGCATGGCACATGATTGATTGATTGAGTTTGCCATTGCTGGCTCCATGGCCAAGTGGTTACTGATGCGGTTCGTGATCCTGTATACCCGCGTTCGAAACACTCATGCGCGCGATTTGGCAGCAGACCGCGCTGCAATGTTTTTTTTAACGAAATTGTGTGAGCGCCGGTCGTTCAGAAAGCAACGGAAAACTACTGAACGTAAACTTGCCAAGAGATCACAACAACAAACAATGCTGGTGTTGACTGCAACGTCCTATAAAAGATATGCAACTAACTGTTTTAGTTTACCATTGCTTTCTGAACATTTACTATGTCTCGACGTGCATTCAACCGCCGAAGCATTAAAACTCAAACTTGAATGAATTTATGTAACAAAAGTCGCTCACCTGGAAGACTGATATAATTTTGAGATAAATCTTTTTATTTCGGATCTGCTCTCTTTTTAGACAAAATGAACACAATACTGCTGTATCATATAACGGGCCCCTGACACGGGGACGGGACGTTATATATGTTAATACAAACTTGGCCGTTCATCTAATTCCATAATTACCCAATCTCCTAAAGCATATTGCAGCTAATGTCCAAAAATAACTCGTTGTCTATACTTGATATATGTCCCGGTCCTGAGTATGATAAGAATGCTATATAAACAGGCGATATCCCTTCCTTAGTAACAATGCCTTGCCCTAGATGATCAAACCTTTTGCTCACGGAGCTTTCAGGGAAAAACACACACAGCCGTCTTGATGTCCTTTCTCGAAGTCACCTTCTCTGTCCCTGACGATGATTACGTCGTCCTAAGTTTCTAGTGGTCAAGTCATTCTATTGTTAGACTGGGAATCTCCTAACTCACATTAGGTGGTGCGTGTGAGCGTGACCACTATGTGGCATACTATTGTATGAAAAACAAACAAAAGGCCAAATCGTCCGCAGCTGTGTATCGAACTTGGTATGCGGGATTGCGGAATGCTTCTGTAACCTCTTCAACACGAGCGGGATCTAAATAACAAATATAGGCCATACGTGTTAGAGTAATACATATTTGTGATGAGAAAGCAACATTTCTTTCTTTATTCTGCTTATTCATGTATCCTATTGATTTTGAAGTAGAGCGTTGCAGAGACAAGGTTGATGTAATTTTATGTTGTTCATGTTTTGTACTCATGTCGTACTTTACATCTTCAAGGTCTCTTTTACCCAAGCTAGCTATTTCTTTCTGGGTTGTCCTCTCAGCTTGTATCCCGATGTTCTCATGTAGATCGGTCCAGCCGCTGGATGATCTTATTCCATTCCAGCTAAATGGCATAAACATTTAATTCTTTGGTGTTCCATAAAGTCAATAATAGATGCTATCCAAACATGTGTTCTTAGTTTCTGATGTGTTTGTCTATTGTTTCTTGTTTTACCAGCTGCGTTTCTTATGCATCTCATCTCACATGATGGAATGTTTGTGTATTTCTTGGTTTGCCCTATACACTTTTAGGACATAAACATGTGTTGACGTAAGCAATGATAAAGAAAGCAACAGTATAGCCTGATTGGAACTCAAGCAGTAAACACAATCATCATGTTTTCGTATTAATAAGTAGATAGGGGTTACACGACTTTCTCCGTAATCTCGTATACTCTCGTGAGTAACGTGAAATTGCGCGAGAATCGGTAGTGGTTCTCGCCGCGTTGGTAACTTACTGGGGATTGTGAGTCGGTCGTTCAGAAAGCAATGGCAAACTACCGAGCCAAAAATCAACAATGAGTTTGAAAGATGCTGATGTTGACAGCGATGTCCTGTAAAGGATGTGTTAAAAAAAACAACCAAAAAACAAAAAAACAAAACAAAACAACTCAAGGTTTGAAGTAAGTTCATTGGTACAGACTGAACTAATGCCTAATATCATAACAGTTGTTACGATAACTTTTACTCATCAAGGCGATTGTTAGGTTCGTTGGTTGGTGAATCCTCTGTAATACAAAGTTTTAACTCCTAAGGTTGATGAAGACGACCAGGTAATGTGAGTACCGAGAGGGTATTACATCTGTCGGAATGAGGCCGGTGTAGAGACATTCCTTCAGATCCATTACCAAAGTCCATCGCGGCTTATTTGTGAAATCGACCTAGTCTCCGAGGTCGTCCTAGACTAAAATGTATACCACAAACCATCAAGGGAAGTAAAGTCTGCCGGTTTAATATTGACCAATCATCCATCGAATATCTATTTGGGGTCTATACATATTTGGGGCTGGCATCATATGTCCAGTGAGCATGGAGATGTGTAAATGGGTCCCTTTACTTGCCTTACGGTCTTTGACCTTTCTTGCGGTACCAAGTATTGTCTCCACGGTGACCTTGAGGAAGGGTTTTCCCTCGGCTTTCTGAGCTGAGAAACCACTGGGGGTGTCCAAGACCGGGGAAAAGAAATAAATTCCCGTACAGGGAACCGGTTGTGGGTGTGAAGTGTTAGGATGGGTGTGAAGTGTTATGACCATCACCTTACTGTAGGCTTGAGTGCACGGAGTAATAAATGGTCAATCTTTCCACTCTGCAGTGAACGGTACAAGCTGGCATCACACTCTTTACCACTATTGTTCAAACCATTATCAGCGTAACGTCGTGAAGACCGGCACTGGAACTTAACATCTGCAGACACCCAAACAAGGATGTAATCAGGTCATCATTCAACACCCATACTGAAACATCCAAATGTACCCATGTCCGCAAAACGTCAGATGATAAATAACATATTCACACCAATCTTATGCTGCCAATGTCAAACTTAGACATCCAAATCATACTTGGTACTTACAGAAAAACAACACCAGCGAGATGAGACGCTTGAGCAGAGCTGTCAGATTATCTATCGGAGACAGAGTAAGAAATGTTATCAGACAGAGATCGGGATCAACACCCTGTGCCACATTTATTGAAAGGCAGAAGATCAAATGGTTTGGCCTTCTCGTTAGAATGCAACACCATTAACTACCAGTACTGGCGCAACATAAAGAAAATTTACCACTAGAGCAAGACATCGTACAATCACACAAAATGACACTATCCAGTACTCCTCCGAAGTCGGGGAGTATCTGCCTGCAGGGCGAGGAACCACCTGTCTGCACACCAATAAGCCAGACATGGGACAACGGATACTCACGCAAACCTCAGTCCGGTATGACATCACACGGATGCTGACAACAGGATGTCTCCACCCGACATACAGGACTTCACGCTGGAGTTCACAGCCAGCGAACGCAAGCAAGCAACTATCCTGTACCACCCATAAATGGAACGCCAATTAATAATTCTCCCCACGACGCTTAAGAACAAAAGTGGAAGATGATGATGATGATGATGATGATGATGATGATGATGAGGATAATAATCATCATTCAGCACATCACATACCGTCTGCTGTGATCAGACCTAGGTTGGTATTTTTTCCCGGCGCGTGTGTTAGGTATTTCATTATCAACAGACGCCGACCGAATGTTCAGAAGAAAGTTGCATATCCCTTCCAGGACGTAGCAGTCAACGCCAGCAGTTTTTGGCTGTTCGTGACTCCTAGGCACGTTTACATTCATTAGTTTGCCATTTATTTCTGAACGACCGGCGGCACCCATGCATTTCATAAAAAAACCAACGCAAGGCGGTCAGCTGCCAAATTGCCCACAGCTGTGTTACAAACGTGGTAAGCGGGATTACGAACTGCATCCGTAAAATCTTCGCCGTGGAACCGGTTCAGAAGAAAGATGTTGCTTTAAAACTGCGAAAAGACTGGATCAGCAGGAGCTTCACCACGAAAACCCCGCACAGACAGTCTACAAGGAGAATGGCCACGTCAATGATTGAAGCTTGTTGGATTTTAACATGCTACGAAAACGCTTCCACGAGAAAACTAAACAGCAATAACCGAATATCACAAGGCACCGACATAAAACGACTAAAAGATCGCAGCTCAAATCAAAGATAGAAGAGCTAGAAGACAAAATAAAAGGCCAAAACTCCAGCTCTAACTGAGAAGAATGTAAACACGAATGGGACGCCTTTAGCTGGCCGCTAGCATCTGTAATCATATTGATCGTCTGTGTGTGTGGCATCGGGGAGGATCTATTTACTATGGACAGCCAATAAATAAAAAAAAAAAAAGAAACGGAAAGGGATGTCAGGATGGTAGCACGTTCTGCCTTGGCCTCTTTCGTCGGCCTCCCTTCTTTTTGTGTGTGTCTTGTTACAAAGCTGATAAGAAAATAGCGCGGAACTGTTCCTTTCGGCTACTGTTACCATAGTTATCCTTCTCTCGACTTTGTTAGGTGACTGTGAAATTATGAAACATACTATGGCAACATTATCATCATTATCATTATCATCATGAGGTAGACGTGGCCCAAAGGTCTAAAGCTCTCGCGCTTAAACTTCACGTGCGGTGATGGCGGGGTAGTCGGTTCAAACCACACACTAGTCAGTAGGATGTTGATTTTGACTTCTCGTCTTTGACATATGATGGTAAATTACACGTACAATACATCAGAAGTCGGAGTGGGTTCGTCTGATGTCGGGGAACACTGGTTATAGGGAAAATTAACCCTTATAAAAACAAGTCATTATCGTCATTACTATCAATGTCGTCTTCGTTTCCGTCGGTACCACCATTAATGTCATTACCACCATCATCAAAATCTTCATTATCCTTAACATTATTATGTGCCGGCTGTTGGTTAGTCGAGACTCCCGTCTCTTCCACTTTTCACATGGGGCAATGAGGAGAATTTTCTGTGATACTCACTGGCACTGGAACGGAGCATAATGGGGCGACCTTTGTCGTAAAGTTGGAACCGCGACTAACTAACTAACTAACTAACTAACTAACTAACTAACTAACTAACTAACTAACTAACCAACCAACCAAACAACCAACCAACCAACCAACCAATTAATTAACATTGTTATAATATCTATCATTGCATTCTGAGAAGCAATTGTGGAGACGCGAGTTCGAACCCTTGGTAAAGTGTTGGATTTGTTTTTCTGTCACGGGCTAAAAGAAAACACATAACCTGCATAGTTCGCGGCGACTGCCGAAGCCAGTCAGCCTTAATTCCTCATTCTCAAGACATCCCTGTCCAAAATCATGAGGTACTAAAGGTAGTAATGACATTAAAGTAATGACATTATACAGAAACAGAATGGAGAGCCCTAAAGGACATAATCTACAACACTGCTATGGAAATCCTGGTCCAGCCCCCCGAAAGCATAAAGACTGGTTTGATGAAAATTCCGAAGACATCAACCAATTGCTGGCCGAGAAAAATCTTCTCCTCAAGGAACATTTGAATGACCCAAAGTCAACATAAAAAAAGATGCCTTCAAGAACATTCAGAGAGTAGTGCAGCAGAAACTTCGGCACATGCGGGACTCCTGGCTGAGCAGCAAAGCTGATGAAATTCAGGGCTTTGCTGACAGACATGATATGAAAAACTTCTACAACTCACTGAAAGCGGTCTATGGTTCTACATCACCAGGCATAATTTCCCTCCTCAGTGCAGATGGGGGAACATTGGTCACCGATAAGAAAGAAATCCTTCAACGCTGGGCAGAGCATTTCAGCAACATCTTAAATGCAACTTCCTTCTTCGATGATGAAACCATCAACTGCCTTCCTCAAGTTCCTACCAATGAGACACTTGATGACCTGCCAACCATAGTGGAAGTAAACAAAGCCATCCAGCAACTCTCCAGCGGCAAGGCACCTGGTCCTGACTCCATCCCAGCAGAGATATACAAGGCAGGTGGGCCGGTCCTAACAGAGCAGCTTCACCAAGTCTTTACAAACATATGGGTGAACGAGACCATGCCACAAGATTTCAAGGACGCGTCAATAGTCCACCTTTACAAACGTAAAGGAAACCGCCAATCCTGTGACAACCACCGAGGCATCTCCTTGCTTTCAATTGCAGGGAAGATACTCGCCAGAATTCTTCTCAATCGCCTCACAGCCCATCTCGATCAAGGTCTTCTTCCTGAGAGTCAGTGTGGCTTCAGAAAAGAACGTGGAACTGTTGACATGATTTTCGTTGCAAGGCAGCTGCAAGAGAAATGTCAGGAACAGAACTGCGAAATGTTCTCCACTTTCATTGACCTTACCAAGGCTTTTGATACAGTCAGCAGAGAAGGACTGTGGAAGATTATGGCAAAATATGGCTGTCCACGAAAGTTTGTCCAAATAGTGCGGCTATTTCATGATGGCATGCAGGCAAGAGTACAGGAAAATGGCGAACTGTCTGAACCCTTTCCTGTCACCAATGGAGTGAAGCAAGGATGTGTCCTGGCACCAACACTGTTCAGCCTCATGTTTTCAGCCATGCTGATGAATGCCTTCGAGAACGACGACATTGGAATAGACATCAACTACCGTATGGATGGAAAGTTATTCAATCTCAGAAGGCTGAAAGCTAAAACCAAAATTAACAGCGACACCGTCAGAGAGCTCCTGTTTGCTGATGATTGCGCTCTGTACGCCAACTCAGCAACATAATGTTTCAGCTTTCTCACATGCCTGTGCCAACTTTGGGCTCAATATCAACTTGGAGAAGACTGTAGTTATGTACCAGCCAGCTCCAGGGAATAATCGCACTGTGCCGAATATAAAAGTGAATGATCATAGACTAAGTGTTGTGGACAAATTCACCTATCTTGGCAGCACTGTGTCACAAGCTGCCACAATTGATGACGAAGTGAATGCAAGAATCTCCAAGGCCAGTGCGGCCTTTGGCAGACTGTACAAGAATGTATGGGACAGAACTGGAATAAGCCTGCAAACAAAGCTAAAAGTCTACAAAGCAGTTGTATTATCCACACTGCTATATGCTTGTGAAACCTGGACTGTTTATCAGCGACACGCCAGGAAATTAAACCACTTCCACACAGTCTGCCTAAGGAAGCTACTGAAGATTAAATGGCAAGACAAGATTCCAGACACTGAAGTCCTAGAAAGAGCATCCATGCCCAGTATCCACACTCTACTGATGAAGAATCAGATTCGCTGGGCTGGTCACTTGACTCGCATGCCAGATCACAGGCTCCCTAAACGAATTTTTTACAGCGAACTGCATTGTGGTAAACGCTTCCAAGGTGGCCAGAGGAAACGCTTTACAGACACTGAAAATTTCACTGAAGGCTTTTGGAATTCATCATGACACCTGGGAGGCTGCAGCCAGAGACCGAAATTCGTGGCGTGCATCATTACGCAAGGGTGCAGTCATATGTGAGGCAACCAGGACTGCAAGAGCTGTGAAGAAAAGGCAGGACAGAAAAACCACTGCAGGAAATCCTCCTCCAGAAACGTCAAGCATTCCTTGCCCACATTGTCAAAGAACATTTCGAGCCAAAATAGGCCTTATCAGCCATCTTAGAACCCATGGCTCCATACCTTCAACACCACTGGATGAAATGAATGGTCATCATCATTCTTGATGGACAAACAACAATGACATTTTAAAAAAAAATAATATTATTATAACTGCGTTTAAAAAATGCATAATCAGAATATTATAAATGGTAAGACAAAAGACCACAAATGTCACTATTTTCTTTGTGAAGTATAGAATGAAACTTTGTATTTGTTAATTCATTGCAGGATCTGAAAGTGCCATCTTGGTTATATTGTATATTACCGTCTGCTATTGAAGTGACCATCTTTCCGGAATGTAACCAGAATGGAAAGTTGGCTGAACAGAGGGTAACCGTATCCTTTTTTTAGTGAATGCGAATAAGAATAGAGGAGCGGTGGGGCTTAGTCCATCAGAAAGATCGATACGTTGGAAATAAGAAACTGCTACATTAAAACTGTGCCAGGGTGTTGTATAGATGTACAGACAGGCAGGCTGAGAGGATAGCAGGAGTATGGACGGACCGTTAGACAGATGTACAAACGGATAGACTGAAAGGATGACAAAAAGATGGACGGATAGACTAATAGACAGACAGACTGAGAGACTGAAAGAAAGACAGACGGACGGACGGTCGGACTGACATATAGATATAGAGACAGGCAAGATGCTAGAGTGACGGAAAGTCGAATGAACGGATCAACAAACAGACTGACGAACTTATGTACATATAGACAATCTAATAGGATGAGAAACAGACAGACGGACGGAAAGAGGGTCTTAAAGACAGAAATTATAAAGAATACAACCAGTTGGTGGCAGGGGCAGATTAAGTATCAACATTGAAATATAATTTGTTTCGGAGAAACTCCGGCATTATAGTAGTAAGTGCGCTGTCTTCCCAACGCATGAGACTCGAGGTTCCAATTCCAGTAGTGGTAGAATGGTTGGTTTGTGAAATAGGTCGATTCAGGCTCATTGAGTTTGTGCAAGATGATGTTTAGAATATTCTCGAAATTCTCAGAAAAGAAAAGACGGGCAGGAGGAGAAGTGTTCATCCTCTTCATTATGCAGTGACTTAGTTTATGTACAGTAGGCCTAACACCTCACACTTCATACGGCGGCATCGACTATGCAATTAACCTTCATAGTTAGGCATCTATTGGTCTAGAATGATCTTAAACAAGAAAGCCTTTTAAAAGCGTCCAGTTTGATACAGAACTGCATTGGTAATGTAAAAAGTACGACCGGACGCGGGTTCGACGCCTGGGATCGTTGCTGGCCAACTTGAGGGAAAGACTGACCAACTTATCCTCCTTGCTCTCAGGCCTATAAACTGTGACGGCGCTATCACAGACCCATAGCAGGAAACTGCACCGTGACAAAATGCTATAAATGATTTCATAACCATTTCTATAGATGAACCAATATAAATGCTTCGTGGCGAAGAGGTTACAGACACAGTTCGTAATCCAGCATACCGAGTACGAAACACAGATGCAAGCAACTTGGCAGCAGACCGCCTTGCGTTTTTTTATAAATGGTATGGGTGCCAGTCGTTCAGAAAGCAATGGCAAACTGCTGAACGTAAACTTGCCAAGAGATCACAAACAGCAACACAATTCTGGGGTTGACAGTAACGTCCTGAAAAGGATATGCAACTAACTTACAACAGACAATAATCAAGTTTCTTTAGACGAATATGAGATGTATGCTTTTTGCCCCAACATCACGTTTTCTAGATACACTCAAAAATTGGGTCACACAATTGATTTAAAACTGGAAGCCAGCAAAAGCCGGACCGGAAGCTCTGATCATATTGGTAGAATGACCCGACTGTAGTTAGACTACTTAATCATGGAAGCGAACAGACGGAATAATGGGAGCGGTGTTTTATTGATTGCGTCTTTGTTACATTGAACACATTTTGATCACACGCAAAAGAGGAACACATTACGCTTGCCGGATTACTATTATTGTTGTCTGATTATACTTTCTTGAGCAGGTTTTGATGTTTTATTTAAGGCAGCATTCTGGCCTACAAAATATAATTGCTGTTTCACTCCACATACCAATAGCATGTTAATGCTTCGTAACAAAGAAGACGAATCTCATAAACATTTAAACATGTTCCTGTGGTAACCCTTTGGGGTATTGGGTTGGGGTTTGTTGATATTACCAACACTACTGTTGATGTTACCAACATTACCAGCATTACTACCATTACCAGATTTTCAACATTATCAACATTACCATCATTACCAACATTACCATCATTACCAAAATTGCAAAGATTACCAGCATTACCAACCTCACCAGCATTACCAACTTTACAAGCATTACTAACATTACCAGAATTAAGAACATTATCAGCATTACCAACATTACCAGCATCATCAACATTACCAGCATTACCAACATTACTAGCATTATCAACATTATCAGAATTACCAACATTACCAGAATTACCAACATTACCAGCATTACCAGCATTACCAATATTACCAGCATTACCAACATTACCAGAACTACCAACATTACTATCATTACCAACATTACCAGCATTATCACCATTACCACATGAGGTCTAATCACAGACAAATTCGTATACGCTGTGATGAGTGACCTGGTAACTTCCTAATATATCTCCCCACATATGTCTAGTTCCAATATCGGTCTTACATAACATGAAGTTTCTGTGATTCGAGAGGGTAAGGAGAACTCTGCAACACAGTCTGCGTGTGGATGGTATCTTGGTGGTGGAGAGAGAGAGAAGTCTCTACACCAAGCTCAATTTTATATACTCAAACCTGTTGCCTGGTTCATGCAAACTGAGGGATAATGCATGGACTCTATTACAGTTAAGTCTCTCAGTCTTGTAGAGTATTCACAGGTAATTAGCCAGCCAACGAATCATTCTCTAAACCAACAACCCATGCAAGCAAGCAAGCAAGCAAGCAAGCAAGCAAGCAACCAACTAACCAACTAACCTTCACCCTATCAACAGACCACCAACCAAGCAACCATACCCCTATGTATATTCACGTTCTCCACAGTTTCAGCTGTTTTGTTGAATATGTTGGGGAATTAAAAGTTGCCTTCACTTTAGACTTTTGATTAATTCGACTTTCAGGCACAGACAAGAATGGAGAATTTCGGATTACGTGAACCAAGGAAAACAACATAATGACATTTTACAAGATAAGAACATCAACAAGCATTGGCTCATAACTGGCATCATGTCGCGATAACTGAAAAAAAGATTGATTGGCCTGTAAAGCGATTAATAGAAGGCATGGTTCATGAAAGAAGAGATGAGGTTCGACATGGACAATGATGGACACACGATACTGCAGGGTCATTGGGCATGCGGGTGTATGGAGCAGGATAACTAACAACGGATGGAGAGTCTTTCCTAAGAGCCGTTATGAGTGGGGCGTCCTGCTAAAGATCTGTTACATAATGACGATTCTTAGATTCGAGTCCTTGCCTGACAGTGAAGTTATAGCGTGGAACGCATGGCTAGGAGGTTGGTGATCCCCTCCTTACTTACATATTATATATACGACCCTTGTTTGATTTCCGGGATAAAACACGAGCTGCGTCTCTATTGGAGACGACATGTTATTGTGAAATGCCACACGTGCGCTGACAGAAAGGTACATTGTCTATTGCTGTTCCTATCAGTAAACCCTAATATATTCTCTCATTTGACATCCTGGAAACAGCTTCACTTATAAGTGCACACGACACACACACGCACATGTATACACACACACACACACACACACACACACACACTCATATATATATATATATATATGAGTGTGTGTGTGTGTGTGTGTGTGTGTGTGTGTGTATACATGTGCGTGTGTGTGTCGTGTGCACTTATAAGTGAAGCTGTTTCCAGGATTCAAATGAGAGAATATATTAGGGTTTACTGATAGGAACAGCAATAGACAATGTACCTTTCTGTCAGCGCACGTGTGGCATTTCACAATAACATGTCGTCTCCAATAGAGACGCAGCTCGTGTTTTATCCCGGAAATCAAACAAGGGTCGTATATATAATATGTAAGTAAGGAGGGGATCACCAACCTCCTAGCCATGCGTTTCCACGCTATAACTTCACTGTCAGGCAAGGACTCGAATCTAAGAATCGTCATTATGTAACAGATCTTTAGCAGGACGCCCCACTCATAACGGCTCTTAGGAAAGACTCTCCATCCGTTGTTAGTTATCCTGCTCCATACACCCGCATGCCCAATGACCCTGCAGTGTCCGTGTGTCCATCATTGTCCATGTCGAACCTCATCTCTTCTTTCATGAACCATGCCTTCTATTAATCGCTTTACAGGCCAATCAATCTTTTTTTCAGTTATCGCGACATGATGCCAGTTATGAGCAATGCTTGTTGATGTTCTTATCTTGTAAAATGTCATTAGGTTGTTTTCCTTGGTTCACGTAATCCGAAATTCTCCATTCTTGTCTGTGCCTGAAAGTCGAATTAATCAAAAGTCTAAAGTGAAGGCAACTTTTAATCCCCAACATATTCAACAAAACAGCTGAAACTGTGGAGAACGTGAATATACATAGGGGTATGGTTGCTTGGTTGGTGGTCTGTTGATAGGGTGAAGGTTAGTTGGTTAGTTGGTTGCTTGCTTGCTTGCTTGCTTGCTTGCTTGCTTGCAGGGGTTGTTGGTTTAGAGAATGATTCGTTGGCTGGCTAATTACCTGTGATACTCTACAAACTGAGAGACTTAACTGTAATAGAGTCCATGCATTATCCCTCAGTTTGCATGAACCAGGCAACAGTTTGAGTATATAAAATTGAGCTTGGTGTAGAGACTTCTCTCTCTCTCCACCACCAAGATACCATCCACACGCAGACTGTGTTGCAGAGTTCTCCTTACCCTCTCGAATCACAGAAACTTCATGTTATGTAAGACCGATATTGGAACTAGACATATGTGGGGAGATATATTGGGAAGTTACCAGGTCACTCATCACAGCGTATACGAATTTGTCTGTGATTAGACCTCATGTGGTAATGGTGATAATGCTGGTAATGTTGGTATGATAGTAATGTTGGTAGTTCTGGTAATGTTGGTAATGCTGGTAATATTGGTAATGCTGGTAATGCTGGTAATGTTGGTAATTCTGGTAATGTTGGTAATTCTGATAATGTTGATAATGCTAGTAATGTTGGAAATGCTGGAAATGTTGATGATGCTGGTAATGTTGGTAATGCTGATAATGTTCTTAATTCTGGTAATGTTAGTAATGCTTGAAAAGTTGGTAATGCTGGTGAGGTTGGTAATGCTGGTAATCTTTGCAATTTTGGTAATGATGGTAATGTTGGTAATGATGGTAATGTTGATAATTTTTAAAATCTGGTAATGGTAGTAATGCTGGAAATTTTGGGTAACATCAACAGTAGTTTTTGTAATATCAACAAACCCCAACCCAATACCCCAAAGGGGTACCACAGGAACATTTTTTAAATGTTTATGAGATTCGTCTTCTTTGTTACGAAGCATTAACATGCTATTGGTATGTGGAGTAAAACAGCAATTATTTTTTTGTAGGCCAGAATGCTGCCTTAAAAAAAACATAAAAACTGCTCAAGAAAGTAAAATCAGACAAAAATAATAGTAATCCGGCAAGCGTAATGTGTTCCTCTTTTGCGTGTGATAAAAATGTGTTCAATGTAACAAGACGCAATCAATAAACACCGCTCCCATTATTCCGTCTGTTCGCTTCCATGATTAAGTAGTCTAACTACAGTCGGGTCATTCCACCAATATGATCAGAGCTTCCGGTCCGGCTTTTGCTGGCTTCCAGTTTTAAATCAATTGTGTGCCCCAAATTTTTGAGTGTATCTAGAAAACGTGATGTTGGGGAAAAAAACATACATCTCATATTCGTCTAAAGAAACTTGATTATTGTCTGTTGTAAGTTAGTTGCATATCCTTTTCAGGACGTTGCTGTCAACCCCAGAATTGTGTTGCTGTTTGTGATCTCTTGGCAAGTTTACGTTCAGCAGTTTGCCATTGCTTTCTGAACGACTGGCACCCATACCATTTTATAAAAAAACGCAAGGCGGTCTGCTGCCAAGTTGCCTGCAGCTGTGTTTCGTACTCGGTATGCTGGATTACGAACTGTGTCTGTAACCTCTTCGCCACGAAGCATTTATATTGGTTCATCTATAGAAATGGTTATGAAATCATTTATAGCAATTTTGTCACGGTGCAGTTTCCTGCTATGGGTCTGTGATAGCGCCGTCACAGTTTATAGGCCTGAGAGCAAGGAGGATAAGTTGGTCAGTCTTTCCCTCAAGTTGGCCAGCAACGATCCCAGGCGTCGAACCCGCGTCCGGTCGTACTTTTTACATTACCAATGCAGTTCTGTATCAAACTGGACGCTTTTAAAAGGCTTTCTTGTTTAAGATCATTCTAGACCAATAGATGCCTAACTATGAAGGTTAATTGCATAGTCCGATGCCGCCGTATGAAGTGTGAGGTGTTAGGCCTACTGTACATAAACTAAGTCACTGCATAATGAAGAGGGATGAACACTTCTCCTCCTGCCCGTCCTTTTCTTTCTGAGAATTTCGAGAATATTCTAAACATCATTTTTTCCCCACAAACTAAAGGCCTGAATCGACCTATTTCAAAAACCCAACCATTCTGCCACTACTGGAATTGGAACCTCGAGTCTCTGCGTTGGGAAGACAGCGCACTTACTACTATAATGCCGGAGTTTCTCCGAAACAAATTATATTTCAATGTTGATACTTAATCTGCCCCTGCCACCAACTGGTTGTATTCTTTATCATTTCTGTCTTTAAGACCCTCTTTCCGTCCGTCTGTCTTTTTTCTCATCCTATTAGATTGTCTATATGTACATAAGTTCGTCAGTCTGTTTGTTGATCCGTTCATTCGACTTTCCGTCACTCTAGCATCTTGCCTGTCTCTATATCTATATGTCAGTCCGACCGTCCGTCCGTCTGTCTTTTTTTCAGTCTCTCAGTCTGTCTGTCTATTAGTCTATCCGTCCATCTTTTTGTCATCCTTTCAGTCTATCCGTTTGTACATCTGTCTAACGGTCCGTCCATACTCCTGCTATCCTCTCAGCCTGCCTGTCTGTACATTTATACAACACCCTGGCACAGTTTTAATGTAGCAGTTTCTTATTTCCAACGTATCGATCTTTCTGATGGACTAAGCCCCACCGCTCCACTATTCTTATTCGCATTCACTAAAAAAGGATACGGTTACCCTCTGTTCAGCCAACTTTCCATTCTGGTTACATTCCGGAAAGATGGTCACTTCAATAGCAGATGGCAATATACAATATACCCAAGATGGCACTTTCAGATCCTGCAATGAATTAACAAATACAAAGTTTCATTCTATACTTCACAAAGAAAATAGTGACATTTGTGATCTTTTGTCTTACCATTTATAATATTCTGATTATGCATTTTTTAAACGCAGTTATATAATATTATTTTTTTTTATGTCATTGTTGTTTGTCCATCAAGAATGATGATGACCATTCATTTCATCCAGTGGGGTTGAAGGTATGGAGCCGTGGGTTCTAAGATGGCTGATAAGGCCTATTTTGGCTCGAAATGTTCTTTGACAATGTGGGCAAAGAATGCTTGACGTTTCTGGAGGAGGATTTCCTGCAGTGGTTTTTCTGTCCTGCCTTTTCTTCACAGCTCTTGCAGTCCTGGTTGCCTCACATATGACTGCACCCTTGCGTAATGATGCACGCCACGAATTTCGGTCTCTGGCTGCAGCCTCCCAGGTGTCATGATGAATTCCAAAAGCATTCAGTGAAATTTTCAGAGTGTCTTTAAAGCGTTTCCTCTGGCCACCTTGGGAGCGTTTACCACAACGCAGTTCGCTGTAAAAAATTCGTTTAGGGAGCCTGTGATCTGGCATGCGAGTCAAGTGACCAGCCCAGCGAATCTGATTCTTCATCAGTAGAGTGTGGATACTGGGCATGGATGCTCTTTCTAGGACTTCAGTGTCTGGAATCTTGTCTTGCCATTTAATCTTCAGTAGCTTCCTTAGGCAGACTGTGTGGAAGTGGTTTAATTTCCTAGCGTGTCGCTGATAAACAGTCCAGGTTTCACAAGCATATAGCAGTGTGGATAATACAACTGCTTTGTAGACTTTTAGCTTTGTTTGCAGGCTTATTCCAGTTCTGTCCCATACATTCTTGTACAGTCTGCCAAAGGCCGCACTGGCCTTGGAGATTCTTGCATTCACTTCGTCATCAATTGTGGCAGCTTGTGACACAGTGCTGCCAAGATAGGTGAATTTGTCCACAACACTTAGTCTATGATCATTCACTTTGATATTCGGCACAGTGTGATTATTCCCTGGAGCTGGCTGGTACATAACTACAGTCTTCTCCAAGTTGATATTGAGCCCAAAGTTGGCACAGGCATGTGAGAAAGCTGAAACATTATGTTGCATGTCCGCCTCTGAGTTGGCGTATAGAGCGCAATCATCAGCAAACAGGAGCTCTCTGACGGTGTCGCTGTTAATTTTGGTTTTAGCTTTCAGCCTTCTGAGATTGAATAACTTTCCATCCATACGGTAGTTGATGTCTATTCCAATGTCGTGGTTCTCGAAGGCATTCATCAACATGGCTGAAAACATGAGGCTGAACAGTGTTGGTGCCAGGACACATCCTTGCTTCACTCCATTGGTGACAGGAAAGGGTTCAGACAGTTCACCATTTTCCTGTACTCTTGCCTGCATGCCATCATGAAATAGCCGCACTATTTGGACAAACTTTCGTGGACAGCCATATTTTGCCATAATCTTCCACAGTCCTTCTCTGCTGACTGTATCAAAAGCCTTGGTAAGGTCAATGAAAGTGGAGAACATTTCGCAGTTCTGTTCCTGACATTTCTCTTGCAGCTGCCTTGCAGCGAAAATCATGTCAACAGTTCCACGTTCTTTTCTGAAGCCACACTGACTCTCAGGAAGAAGACCTTGATCGAGATGGGCTGTGAGGCGATTGAGAAGAATTCTGGCGAGTATCTTCCCTGCAATTGAAAGCAAGGAGATGCCTCGGTGGTTGTCACAGGATTGGCGGTTTCCTTTACGTTTGTAAAGGTGGACTATTGACGCGTCCTTGAAATCTTGTGGCATGGTCTCGTTCACCCATATGTTTGTAAAGACTTGGTGAAGCTGCTCTGTTAGGACCGGCCCACCTGCCTTGTATATCTCTGCTGGGATGGAGTCAGGACCAGGTGCCTTGCCGCTGGAGAGTTGCTGGATGGCTTTGTTTACTTCCACTATGGTTGGCAGGTCATCAAGTGTCTCATTGGTGGGAACTTGAGGAAGGCAGTTGATGGTTTCATCATCGAAGAAGGAAGTTGCATTTAAGATGTTGCTGAAATGCTCTGCCCAGCGTTGAAGGATTTCTTTCTTATCGGTGATCAATGTTCCCCCATCTGCACTGAGGAGGGGAACTATGCCTGGTGATGTAGGACCATAGACCGCTTTCAGTGAGTTCGTAGAAGTTTTTCATATCATGTCTGTCAGCAAAGCCCTGAATTTCATCAGCTTTGCTGCTCAGCCAGGAGTCCCGCATGTGCCGAAGTTTCTGCTGCACTACTCTCTGAATGTTCTTGAAGGCATCTTTTTTTTATGTTGACTTTGGGTCATTCAAATGTGCCTTGAGGAGAAGATGTTTCTCGGCCAGCAATTGGTTGATGTCTTCGGGATTTTCATCAAACCAATCTTTTATGCTTTCGGGGGGCAGGACCCCGGATTTCCATAGCAGTGTTGTAGATTATGTCCTTTAGGGCCCCTATTCTGTTTCTGTATAATGTCATTATTTAATGTCATTACTACCTTTAGTACCTCATGATTTTGGACAGGGGTGTCTTGAGAATGAGGAATTAAGGCTGACTGGCTTCGGCAGTCGCCGCGAACTATGCAGGTTTGTGTTTTCTTTTAGCCCGTGACAGAAAAACAAATCCAACACTTTACCAAGGTTCGAACTCGCGTCTCCACAATTGCTTCTCAGAATGCAATGATAGATATTATAACAATGTTAATAAGTTGGTTTGGTTGGTTGGTTGTTTGGTTGGTTGGTTATTATTTAGTTAGTTAGTTGTTAGTTAGTTAGTTAGTTAGTTAGTTAGTTAGTCGCGGTTCCAACTTTACGACAAAGGTCGCCCCATTATGCTCCGTTTTCCCGTGCCAGTGAATATCACAGAAAATTCTCCTCATTGCCCCATGTGAAAAATGGAAGAGACGGGAGTCTCGACTAACCAACAGCCGCACATAATAATGTTAAGGATAAAGAAGATTTTTATGATGGTGGTAATGACATTAATGGTGGTACCGACGGAAACGAAGACGACATTGATAGTAATGACGATAATGACTTGTTTTTTTTAAGGGTTTTTTTTTCCCTATAACCAGTGTTCCCCGACATCAGACGAACCCACTCCGACTTCTGACGTATTGTACGTGTAATTTACCACCATATGTCAAAGACGAGAAGTCAAAATCACATCCTACTGACTATGTTGGTTTGAACCGACTACCCCGCCATCACCGCACGTGAAGTTTAATCGCGAGAGCTTTAAACCTTTGGGCCACGTCTACCTCATGATGATAATGATAATGATGATAATGTTGGCCATAGTATGTTTCATAATTTCACAGTCACCTAACAAAGTCGAGAGAAGGATAACTATGGTAACAGTAGCCGAAAGGAACAGTTCCGCGCTATTTTCTTATCAGCTTTGTAACAAGACACACACAAAAAGAAGGGAGGCCGACGAAAGAGGCCAAGGCAGAACGTGCTACCATCCTGACATCCCTTTCCGTTCTCTTTTTTTTTTTATTTATTGGCTGTCCATAGTAAATAGATCCTCCCCGATGCCACACACACAGACGATCAATATGATTACAGATGCTAGCGGCCAGCTAAAGGCGTCCCATTCGTGTTTACATTCTTCTCAGTTAGAGCTGGAGTTTTGGCCTTTTATTTTGTCTTCTAGCTCTTCTATCTTTGATTTGAGCTGCGATCTTTTAGTCGTTTTATGTCGGTGCCTTGTGA
Organism: Cepaea nemoralis; assembly: GCA_014155875.1. Classification (NCBI taxonomy): domain Eukaryota; kingdom Metazoa; phylum Mollusca; class Gastropoda; order Stylommatophora; family Helicidae; genus Cepaea; species Cepaea nemoralis. The sequence continues at coordinate 23,668 of JACEFZ010010099.1, forward strand.
TATTCGGTTATTGCTGTTTAGTTTTCTCGTGGAAGCGTTTTCGTAGCATGTTAAAATCCAACAAGCTTCAATCATTGACGTGGCCATTCTCCTTGTAGACTGTCTGTGCGGGGTTTTCGTGGTGAAGCTCCTGCTGATCCAGTCTTTTCGCAGTTTAAAGCAACATCTTTCTTCTGAACCGGTTCCACGGCGAAGATTTTACGGATGCAGTTCGTAATCCCGCTTACCACGTTTGTAACACAGCTGTGGGCAATTTGGCAGCTGACCGCCTTGCGTTGGTTTTTTTTATGAAATGCATGGGTGCCGCCGTCGTTTCAGAAATAAATGGCAAACTAATGAATGTAAACGTGCCTAGGAGTCACGAACAGCCAAAAACTGCTGGCGTTGACTGCTACGTCCCTGGAAGGGATATGCAACTTTCTTCTGAACATTCGGTCGGCGTCTGTTGATAATGAAATACCTAACACACGCGCCGGGAAAAAATACCAACCTAGGTCTGATCACAGCAGACGGTATGTGATGTGCTGAATGATGATTATTATCCTCATCATCATCATCATCATCATCATCATCATCATCATCTTCCACTTTTGTTCTTAAGCGTCGTGGGGAGAAATTATTAATTGGCGTTCCATTTATGGGTGGTACAGGATAGTTGCTTGCTTGCGTTCGCTGGCTGTGAACTCCAGCGTGAAGTCCTGTATGTCGGGTGGAGACATCCTGTTGTCAGCATCCGTGTGATGTCATGACCGGACTGAGGTTTGCGTGAGTATCCGTTGTCCCATGTCTGGCTTATTGGTGTGCAGACAGGTGGTTCCTCGCCCTGCAGGCAGATACTCCCCGACTTCGGAGGAGTACTGGATAGTGTCATTTTGTGTGATTGTACGATGTCTTGCTCTAGTGGTAAATTTTCTTTATGTTGCGCCAGTACTGGTAGTTAATGGTGTTTGCATTCTAACGAGAAGGCCAAACCATTTGATCTTCTGCCTTTCAATAAATGTGGCACAGGGTGTTGATCCCGATCTCTGTCTGATAACATTTCTTACTCTGTCTCCGATAGATAATCTGACAGCTCTGCTCAAGCGTCTCATCTCGCTGGTGTTGTTTTTTTCTGTAAGTACCAAGTATGATTTGGATGTCTAAGTTTGACATTGGCAGCATAAGATTGGTGGTGAATATGTTATTTATCATCTGACGTTTTGCGGACATGGGTACATTTGGATGTTTCAGTATGGGTGTTGAATGATGACCTGATTACATCCTTGTTTGGGTGTCTGCAGATGTTAAGTTCCAGTGCCGTCTTCACGACGTTACGCTGATAATGGTTTGAACAATAGTGGTAAAGAGTGTGATGCCAGCTTGTACCGTTCACTGCAGAGTGGAAAGATTGACCATTTATTACTCCGTGCACTCAAGCCTACAGTAAGGTGATGGTCATAACACTTCACACCCATCCTAACACTTCACACCCACAACCGGTTCCCTGTACGGGAATTTATTTCTTTTCCCCGGTCTTGGACACCCCAGTGGTTTCTCAGCTCAGAAAGCCGAGGGAAAACCCTTCCTCAAGGTCACCGTGGAGACAATACTTTGGTACCGCAAGAAAGGTCAAAGACCGTAAGGCAAGTAAAGGACCCATTTACACATCTCCATGCTCACTGGACATATGATGCCAGCCCCAAATATGTATAGACCCCAAATAGATATTCGATGGATGATTGATCAATATTAAACCGGCAGACTTTACTTCCCTTGATGGTTTGTGGTATACATTTTAGTCTAGGAACGACCTCGGAGACTAGGTCGATTTCACAAATAAGCCGCGATGGACTTTGGTAATGGATCTGAAGGAATGTCTCTACACCGGCCTCATTCCGACAGATGTAATACCCTCTCGGTACTCACATTACCTGGTCGTCTTCATCAACCTTAGGAGTTAAAACTTTGTATTACAGAGGATTCACCAACCAACGAACCTAACAATCGCCTTGATGAGTAAAAGTTATCGTAACAACTGTTTATGATATTAGGCATTAGTTCAGTCTGTACCAATGAACTTACTTCAAACCTTGAGTTGTTTTGTTTGTTTTTTTGTTTTTGGTTGTTGTTTTTAACACATCCTTTACAGGACATCGCTGTCAACATCAGCATCTTTCAACTCATTGTTGATTTTTTGGCTCGGTAGTTTGCCATTGCTTTCTGAACGACCGACTCACAATCCCCAGTAAGTTACCAACGCGGCGAGAACCACTACCGATTCTCGCGCAATTCACGTTACTCACGAGAGTATACGAGATTACGGAGAAAGTCGTGTAACCCCTATCTACTTATTAATACGAAAACATGATGATTGTGTTTACTGCTTGAGTTCCAATCAGGCTATACTGTTGCTTTCTTTATCATTGCTTACGTCAACACATGTTTATGTCCTAAAAGTGTATAGGGCAAACCAAGAAATACACAAACATTCCATCATGTGAGATGAGATGCATAAGAAACGCAGCTGGTAAAACAAGAAACAATAGACAAACACATCAGAAACTAAGAACACATGTTTGGATAGCATCTATTATTGACTTTATGGAACACCAAAGAATTAAATGTTTATGACATTTAGCTGGAATGGAACTAAGATCATCCAGCGGCTGGACCGATCTACATGAGAACATCGGGATACAAGCTGAGAGGACAACCCAGAAAGAAATAGCTAGCTTGGGTAAAAGAGACCTTGAAGATGTAAAGTACGACATGAGTACAAAACATGAACAACATAAAATTACATCAACCTTGTCTCTGCAACGCTCTACTTCAAAAATCAATAGGATACATGAATAAGCAGAATAAAGAAATAAATGTTGCTTTCTCATCACAAATATGTATTACTCTAACACGTATGGCCTATATTTGTTATTTAGATCCCGCTCGTGTTCGAAGAGGTTACAGAAGCATTCCGCAATCCCGCATACCTAAGTTCGATACACAGCTGCGGACGATTTGGCCTTTTGTTTGTTTTTCATACAATAGTATGCCACATAGTGGTCACGCTCACACGCACCACCTAATGTGAAGTTAGGAGATTCCCAGTCTAACAATAGAATGACTTGACCACTAGAAACTTAGGACGACGTAATCATCGTCAGGGACAGAGAAGGTGACTTCGAGAAAGGACATCAAGACGGCTGTGTGTGTTTTTCCCTGAAAGCTCCGTGAGCAAAAGGTTTGATCATCTAGGGCAAGGCATTGTTACTAAGGAAGGGATATCGCCTGTTTATATAGCATTCTTATCATACTCAGGACCGGGACATATATCAAGTATAGACAACGAGTTTATTTTTGGACATTAGCTGCAATATGCTTTAGGAGATTGGGTAATTATGGAATTAGATGAACGGCCAAGTTTGTATTAACATATATAACGTCCCGTCCCCGTGTCAGGGGCCCGTTATATGATACAGCAGTATTGTGTTCATTTGTCTAAAAAGAGAGCAGATCCGAAATAAAAAGGATTTATCTCAAAATTATATCAGTCTTCCAGGTGAGCGACTTTTGTTACATAAATTCATTCAAGTTTGAGTTTTAATGCTTCGGCGGTTGAATGCACGTCGAGACATAGTATATGTTCAGAAAGCAATGGTAAACTAAAAACAGTTAGTTGCATATCTTTTATAGGACGTTGCAGTCAACACCAGCATTGTTTGTTGTTGTGATCTCTTGGCAAGTTTACGTTCAGTAGTTTTCCGTTGCTTTCTGAACGACCGGCGCTCACACAATTTCGTTAAAAAAAACAATTGCAGCGCGGTCTGCTGCCAAATCGCGCGCATGAGTGTTTCGAACGCGGGTATACAGGATCACGAACCGCATCAGTAAATACTTGGCCATGGAGCCAGCAATGGCAAACTCAATCAATCAATCATGTGCCATGCCGGAAAGCGTGGGCGGTCATGATTCGCCATTTCACTCGATCACAGAGTCGTGGATCAGCTCAGTGTTCCTGTCTCGTCCATGCCATGTGGCCAAGCCATCCAGGTATTTTCCTCTCGGTCTTCCTCTTGGTCTGTTCCCTTCGATCTTGCCAGCTGTCACTAAGTTCTCCAGTCCATTTCTTCTCATAACATGTCCAAAAAATTTTGACTGTCTACGTCTAATTTCTCTAATCAATCTACGATTTTCATTTGTCTCTTGTAGTACTTGGTCATTGGTTTTTCTATCTGTCCATGGTATTCTTTGCATTTTCCTCAGAAACCACATTTCTGCAGCCATCAGATGTTTTTCAGCTTGACTGCACATTGTCCAAGTTTCACATCCATACAAAAGAACAGGCTCTATGTATCCCCTCAACACTCTTTTTCTCGTTTCAATTGACATCATTTTATTGGTCAGAATGTTTTTCATCTTGCTAAAGGCTACTTTCGCAATGGCGATTCTTGTTCTAATCTCTTCAAGGCATCTGCCATCAGATGTTATGACTGTTCCGAGATAATTGAACCGATTCACTTGTTGAAGAATATTCCCATTTACTTGTATATTACATTGTGGTGCTTCGTTCTTCCTAGTGACGACCATAACCTGTGTCTTCCTACAATTTAATTCCAACCCCAGCTGCTCACTGTGTACAACAACAGCGATCTACTAATTGTTGCAGATCCTGTGCATTGTCTGCAATCAATACTGTATCATCTGCATATCTAATGTTATTTATGTTTCGTCCTCCAATGCTGATTCCATTTAGGTCTTCTACATTTCTGAAATATTTTCACTGTATAGGGAAAAAAGATCTGGAGACATTACACATCCCTGCCTAACACCTCTCTTAATAGGTTGATATTGTCCTACTTCATTATCAATCCTTATGGCAGCTTGTTGTTTCCAATATATGTTTTTTATAAGTCTAATGTCTTTCCCATCAATTTGTAGATCTGCAAGCATATCCACAATGTTGACATGTCTAACTCTATCAAAAGCCTTTGTGTAGTCAATAAAGCAAAGATGTATATCCTTGTTTACTTCTAAAGCACGTTCAATAACTGTTCGCAGCATATACACAGCATTTACTGTACCCTTTCCTTCTACAAACCCACATTGTTCTTCCCCTATTTCAGGTTGTATTTTCTTCCTCACTCTTTGCATGATAATTCGTAACAAAATCTTTGTGATGTGACTCATTATACTAATTGTTCTATGTTGATCACATTCTAAGGTTCCTGATTTCTTTGGGATTGCAATAAATACAGAATTACATAATTCAGAAGGTATATCTCCAGTATCATATAATGTGTTCAGCAGTCTAGTGACTTGCTCTAGTCCAAATTCTTCTAAAGCTTTAATCATTTCTGTTGTGATGTTATCTGCACCGGGGGCCTTGCCAGCTTTCATATGCTTAAGAACATTTTGAACCTCCATCTTTAAAATTTCTGGTCCTTCATTATTAAATCTAATAGCATACTGTTCCTCTCTGTTATCATTATACAGGTCTTTCACATAATCTGTCCATACATGTAGAATCTGATCTTTTTCTATTATTATTTTGCCATCTTTAGTTTTTAGACAGCCTGTTGATGTACTTGTTCTTTTATTAGTAAGTTCCTGAATTCTTTTGTGCACTAATTTGGTATTTTGACTGTTGTGTTGTTTTTCAATTTCTAAGCACTTTTCCTCAAGAATGGCAAACTACTGAACGTAAATTTGCCAAGAGATCACAAACAGTCTAAGAATCTGTGGTTGACTGTGACGTCCCTGTAAACGACATGCAACAAACCTTTGTTATTTATAAAGTAATACTTACGTTTTTCAGTGAAAGAGTTAAAGAAACCGTCAGGCTGAATCAGCTGAACAAATGTATGGGACAACAAGAGTTGCAAATTAGTTAATATCCTGCCATTTCTTTCTTCTGACAGACAGAATAATCGTCCCCGGCTAGGTCATCAGACAGCGCCACCAGTTTTCTTCCTACCGAATTTCAGTAATCATTGATCGTTTGCCTTCATTATTAATGGTGTGTGGATTGGGTGCCCAGTTTCCTCTCATGGGAACAGTTTGTATAGATGAAACCGCGAGTAGATAGATGTTAGAGCAGTCATTCGCCTGTTTGTCATCCTGTGGTTCATGTTACTTGCGCCGCCGGGACTTTTTCATGTTTTGGAGGTCGACCCAAACCTATGAAATGTGTTTTTGTTTTTTTGGCGGAGAGAGAGAGAGAGAGAGAGAGAGAGGAGAGAAGAGAGAGAGAGAGAGAGAGAGAGAGAGAGAGAGAGAGAGAGAGAGAGAGAGAAGTTTCATGGAATCCATATGTTTGTTGGAAGAAAAACTGTTCCCGCATGAAGAATAAAGACCTCTTGCCCAAGCAGTCCGTCCTCGGAGTGTGCAGACTAGGAATTCACTCTCCTCCAAATGAGTACCAGAAAATATGAGTTATAAGGCGGCCAACTTCATACTGGCCATATTACTCATCCGACATGGTATGGTCCAGAAAATTTGACTTCCGTGACATATTCTCATTATTACATGGTGGTGTGAAAATAACAAATTGTGAAATCTTGGAGGCAGTTTGTGTTTTCTGAGATGAATGTTTCGAATACCTTAGGCTGCCAGAGTAAAACTAACAACGACTGACTGGAAGAGGCTAATGAAAGTATCACAGTAATAATACAACAATAGGAATAAGCAAATAGTGATTTGTTTTCGTTGTCTTGTTTTGAACTCAAGCGTAGTCCTATACACGTTCTACTGCTAGTGAGTGCACTGGACTGATTGATCTTTGCGCGTGGATTAATTTTCCCTATTACCAGTGTCCCTCGCCATCATGCGGCTTCTGAAATACTTGTCATTTACGACTCCAAGTCAAGGACGAGAAGTCAACATTTTAGTCCAATTGACCGGTATAAGGATTGAATCCGCTACTTCGACATCAGCACACCGGAAGTTTTAAGAGTGGCTGCTCTCATCCATGCGGCCAGGTTGTAGGGGCATATAATAAGAAGTGAGTTTATAGGAGAACATGGTAATCACTGGAATAATAGCAGTAGTAGAGGCAGAGGTAAACATAGAGAAATAATGGTGGGCATGGAGGAATGGTGATGGGCATAGAGGAATGGCACCGATTGAATTCATCCAGAACTCCAAGGACTGAGATCTACTATGAAACAACACACGAACCGCATTGTCTCTGTCAGTCACGTGACCGGTTTCCAAAAGATTTCGGTATCCTATGAGGCTAGAGCCATATACCCCCAAAACGGATTATGAAGTCCTTTTGTAATTTTACTTGCCATAAACACAATTCACCTCTGTAGGTGAAAAGGGGGTTATTTAGTTTTAGGCAAGCAAAAGCCGCATTTCAGAACATGAAGGTATCTTATGTAATAAGTCACTGTCACTGAATGTAAGAAAAAGAGTGCTGAAATGCTATGTAGAACCAGTTTGTCTGTATGGCAGTGAACCGTGGAATGTAAATGAACCAAATTAAGAAGAAATTAGAAGCAACAGAGTGATTCCTGAGACGAATGTTGCGAATTCCTTGGACTGCCCGAGTATCTAACACGACTGCTTGAGACAGGCCTAATGAAACTAGAACATTATATACAACAATAAGAAAAGAGACAAACAGATTTCTTCAGTCATGTGAAAAGAAGAGAGACATCGAAAAACATCGTGACAACTAGAAAGATCGAGGGGAAGAGAGGCAGAGGCAGACCAAGAGAAATGATGCTGGAAGGATTGAGACGGTGGCATGGAGGATACCATCAGCAGAGTCGATCCAGAAACACCAACAACCGAGATCTATGGAGAGCCATGAACACCTACGCCAGCTGGCAGGGCACTTGATGATGATGAAGATTTATTTTATTAACTTATTTCTTCACAAATTTAGTCTACCAACCAGAGATCTTCAGAACGAGACGCTTACGCTTAGCATACAGACGCACCGATTCACTTGTAAAATTGTTTTCCTTTGCGTCAATCCTACCGTTATGTTCACCATAAGGTTATTACATTTTTATTCACGAATATAACATTAACGGAATTTTATCAAAGCAAAAATAAAGAAAAGTAAATTGAAATAGCAAGAACGCATTATCTCATAATTGTATAAACCAAAAAAAGGGCTTTTTAAAGTAATTAAATGGCTTTTCAGGGTTTAA
>JACEFZ010010100.1:0-32934 GCA_014155875.1 Cepaea nemoralis
ACCAAACATCAGAGATCAAACGGAAGAGTAGTGCTAAATCACTAGCTACCAACACATAGAGTTTCATGGAAACGAAGGAGTGCAATATCACTAGCTACCAACACAAGAGATCATGGAAGAGGTGCTATATCACTAGCTGCAAACACATGAGTTCATGGAAGAGTGCTAAATCACTAGCTACCAACACATGAGATCATGGAGGAGTGCTAAATCACTAGCTACCAACACATGAGATCATGGAAGAGTGCTAAATCACTAGCTACCAACACATGAGATCATGGAAGAGTGCTAAATCACTAGCTACCAACACAAGAGATCATGGAAGAGGTGCTATATCACTAGCTGCAAACACATGAGTTCATGGAAGAGTGCTAAATCACTAGCTACCAACACATGAGATCATGGAAGAGTGCTAAATCACTAGCTACCAACACAAGAGATCATGGAAGAGTGCTAAATCACTATCTACCAACACATGAGATCATGGAGGAGTGCTAAATCACTAGCTACCAACACATGAGATCATGGAGGAGTGTTAAATCACTAGCTACCAACACATGAGATCATGGAAGAGTGCTAAATCACTAGCTACCAACACATGAGATCATGGAAGAGTGCTAAATCACTAGCTACCAACACATGAGATCATGGAAGAGTGCTAAATCACTAGCTACCAACACATGAGATCATGGAAGAGTGCTAAATCACTAGCTACCAACACATGAGATCATGGAAGAGTGCTAAATCACTAGCTACCAACACATGAGATCATGGAAGAGTGCTAAATCACTAGCTACCAACACATGAGATCATGGAGGAGTGCTAAATCACTAGCTACCAACACATGAGATCATGGAAGAGTGCTAAATCACTAGCTACCAACACATGAGATCATAGAAGAGTGCTAAATCACTAGCTACCAACACATGAGATCATGGAAGAGTGCTAAATCACTAGCTACCAACACATGAGATCATGGAGGAGTGCCATATCATTAGCTACCAATGGCTTTTGAAAAATACCTAGCCTTATGCTGGGATCAAGGAGTTACGGACGCAGTATGTAATCCAGCATACCGCGTTCGCGGGCGATTTGGCAGCAGACTGCCTTGTGTATTTTTAATAAAATGGTATGGGTGCCGGTCGTTCAGAAAGCAATGGGAAACTACTGAACGTAAACTTGTCAAGAGATCACAAATAGCAAATATGACGGGGATAACTGCGACGTCCTGTAAAGGATATGCAGCTTAGTAACTATGCTGGGATCGAACCCGTTACTTTCTGAGCTAGGAGCAAACACCGCAACTTCTCAGCCACAGCTCCCCCTAGTTTTTACTTAAGACAATTTCTAGTGTAAGTCAATGATTCCAAAAATGTCTGCATGGCCCTTGACCAAACGTCTAGGAATATCTGTCCCACAGATTTTGAAGCTGGATCAGTCTGCTAGGAACGCTCATTGAGACTTCAATGATTCGAGAAGTAATCCGAGAGATTCTATACAAATCATGTTTCCGTTAGCTGGCTTAATTCCCACTCCCGACGCAATTCTAGTTAATTCTTTATTCACGGTCGCTTGGCTGCAGTCCAGGTGATCATACGTTCGAATCCCTCTCGATGAGGGAATTTAATAAAAATTGACCGGGACTCTCATTTCGACACAGTCTAAAATAGATACCGGAAATACCAGAAGTAAAGCCAATAGACGTGATATTAGTCACATCAGCCATCAAGTATCGATCTTTTTTTTTTTTGCATATCCTTTTCAGGACATCGCTGTCAACACCAGCATTTTTCAGCTGTATGTTGATTTCTTGGCAAGACTACGCTCAGTACTTTGCCATTGCTTTCTGAGCGGCCGGCTCACATACCCCGTAAGTTACCGATGCAATTCGAACCACTGCTGATTCTCACCGTCATCACGTTACCCACGAGAGTATACGAGATTGCGGAGAAAAGTCGCTAACCTCTAAGCCACGAAGCCGGCAAGCATCGATTAGTTTATAAAAAACATATGGCAGATCTCCTGGTCCGCTCAATGTCTATAATAATATTACACTTCTGAAGCAAGTTAAATACATTTAATAACTACGATGTATGATCAGTTGATGGTAAAATAACAGAGAAATCGAAATCAGATGTTAGGAACAAAAGATAGATATATAGATATAATTTCGATACATCAACTGCCATCGATAAAGAAACATTCAAATATACCAATATACGCAAAAGGACAGATAATAAATAGCATAGTCGTACTACCAAGAGTGTCAGGTCTTAGTCAGATATGACTGAGCTACCGTATGACAGTAGACGGTACTACCTGCTTACTGTTAGTGCCGAATATTGGGCGGCATAAGACGAAACCCGACACCCCTTCCCCCCCCCCCCCCCCCCCCATTTTGCGAACGACTTCGGGCGAATTGGAGTGCAATTGACAGGGTACAAGCCTTACCCTAGAGCTATACAATGCAACCTAAAGACTAAATGTCATGGCAGTACAGATCAGGCCTTAAGCTTTGGTCTTAACTGGTCTAGGATATAAGCTTCGACATGGTACAGTTAGAGCATTGCTTTGCTGATCCGGCAGCTAATGCAGCCTGTCTTGTTCCTGGCGTATTGATGTTACTTTTCCTCTGGTGTAACTAGGCAGGCCGAGAGAGGTATCAAGCTGCATGGAAAACTCATGGTCAAATCAAATCAAATCAAATCTACTTTATTAGGGTCACAAATTGGGCACGCAGGCCCGTCTTACATTCGGCCCTTCCAATCACTCGTCTTTCGTTCATCAAGAGCATTATACATTTACATAGGAAGAAAAATAAACATTGTGAAATGAATGTTGTAAACATAAACAAGGCTAAACATGGAGAAAAATGTGTACATGAAAAGTATGTGACGTAAAAGTAGTGATGCCAGCGCGTCCCACACACACACACACACACACACACACACACACACACACACACACACACACACACACACCACACACACTCTCTCTCTCTCTCTCATTCACTCTCACTCTCACTCATTCACTCACACACACACACTCTCACTCATTCACTCTCCCGCTCATTCATTCACTCTCCCGTTCACTCATTCACTCTCCCGCTCACTCAATCACTCTCACGCTCACTAATTCACTCTCCCGCTCACTCATTCACTCTCACGCTCACTCATTCTGTCTCTCCCGCTCACTCATTCACTCTCCCGCTCACTCATTCACTCTCACTCATTCACTCTCACGCTCACTCATTCACTGTCCCGCTCACTCATTCACTCTGCCGCTCACTCATTCACTCTCACGCTCACTCATTCACTCTCACGCTCAATCATTCACTCTCCCGCTCACTGGTTCAATCTCACGCTCACTCATTCACTCTCACGCTCACTCATTCCTTCTCACGCTCACTCATTCACTCTCACGCTCACTCAATCACTCTCACGCACACTCATTCACTCTCACGCTCACTCATTCACTCTCACGCTCACTCATTCACTCTCCCGCTCAATCATTCACTCTCCCGCTCACTCATTCACTCTCAATAATTCACTCTCCCGCTCACTCATTCACTCTTCCGCTCACTCATTCACTCTCCCGCTCACTCATTCACTCTCCCGCTCACTCATTCACTCTCACGCTCACTCATTCACTCTCACTCATTCACTCACACTCATTCACTCCCACACACAGACACTCTCACTCATTCAATCTCCAGCTCACTCATTCGCTCTCACGCTCACTCATTCACTCTCCCGCTCACTCATTCACCCTCACGCTCACTCATTCACTCTCACGCTCACTCATTCACTCTCACTCATTCACTCTCCCGCTCACTTATCCACTCTCACGCTCAATCATTCACTCTCCCGCTCACTCATTCACTCTCACGCTCACTCATTCACTCTCACGCTCACTCATTCTGTCTCTCATTCACACTCACTCACTCTCTGACTCAAACTACAGTAATGAACATAAGTTTAGATTATACATGATAAAATCAAATGGTATTTAACTTATAATATGACAGATGAGAATACACAAACATATGGATTCGCGTGTTACATAACATGCGTGTTACATGACATGCATCTGCTCAGCTCTCTCTCTCTCTCTCTCTCTCTCTCTCTCTCTCTCTCTCTCTCTCTCTCTCACTCTCTCTCTGTATTCTTTCATATACACACACTCACACGCATGCGTACGCTCACACACACACACACACACTCTCTCTCTCTTTCTCTCTCATTCACTCTCACTCTCACTAATTCACTCTCCCTCTCACTCATTCACTCTCACGCTCACTCATTCACTCTCACGCTCACTCATTCGCTCTCACGCTCACTCATTCACTCTCCCGCTCACTCATTCACTCTCACGCTCACTCATTCACTCTCCCGCTCACTCATTCATTCTCCCGCTCACTCATTTACTCTCCCGCTCACTCATTCACTCTCACGCTCACTCATTCTGTCTCTCCCGCTCACTCATTCACTCTGCCGCTCACTCATTCACTCTCACACTCACTCATTTACTCTCACGCTCACTCATTCACTCTCACGCTCAATCATTCACTCTCCCGCTCACTGATTCACTCTCACGCTCACTCATTCACTCTCACTCATTCCTTCTCACGTTCACTCATTCACTCTCACTCATTCACTCTCACGCTCACTCATTCACTCTCACGCTCACTCATTCACTCTCACGCTCACTCATTCACTCTCACGCTCACTTATTCACTCTCCCGCTCACTCATTCACTCTCACGCTCACTCATTCACTCTCCCGCTCAATCATTTACTCTCCCGCTCACTCTCACTCATTCACTCTCCCGCTCACTCATTCACTCTCCCGCTCACTCATTCACTCTCCCGCTCACTCATTTACTCTCCCGCTCACTCATTCACTCTCCCGCTCACTCATTCGCTCTCACGCTCACTCATTCACTCTCACGCTTACTCATTCACTCTCACTCATTCACTCACACACACAGACACTCTCACTCATTCACTCTCCCGCTCACTCATTCGCTCTCACGCTCACTCATTCACTCTCCCGCTCACTCATTCACCCTCACGCTCACTCATTCACTCTCACTCATTCACTCTCCCGCTCACTCATTCACTTTCACTCATTCACTTTCCCGCTCACTCATTCACTCTCACGCTCAATCATTCACTCTCCCGCTCACTCATTCACTCTCACGCTCACTCATTTACTCTCACGCTCACTCATTCACTCTCACGCTCACTCATTCACTCTCACGCTCACTCATTCTGTCTCTCATTCACACTCACTCACTCTCTGACTCAAACTACAGTAATGAACATAAGTTTAGATTATACATGATAAAATCAAATGGTATTTAACTTATAATATGACAGATTAGAATACACAAACATATGGATTCGCGTGTTACATAACATGCGTGTTACATGACATGCATCTGCTCAGCTCTCTCTCTCTCTCTCTCTGTATTCTTTCATATACACACACTCACACGCATGCGCGCGCGCACACACACACACTAACACATCAACTCTCCCACTGTCTCACTCTCTAACACACAATCCTACACACACACACACTCACTCTCTCAATCACACTCTCTCACACATATACGTACACATGAACGCATACACGCACGCACACACTCCCTCACTCACTCTCACACATACACGTACGAATGCATGCACTGACACATTCCCCCACCATTTCTCGCTCAATCACTCTCTCCACACACACGCATGCACACACGCATTCACTCTTTCCCTCTCTCTGACACCCACTCTCTCTCTCTCTCTCTCTCTCTCTCTCTCTCTCTCTCTCTCTCTCTCTCGCTCCCACACGCACACACATATATAGTGAACAATTATAATGAACAATTATACTGAACAATTATACCAGTAAATGAATTATGGTGGCATATAGTCGGTATGGATTAAGTATTGAAAGAGTTTTCGGTTAAATGTGTAGGGACTCATTGGAGTTTTCAGATCTGGAGGCAGATGATTCCATAAGTGAGCACCAGAATAGGCAAAACATGTTTTGTATAGGTCCAATCTAGGCTTTGAGACATGTAACAAATTTAGGCGCTTGCTGTTCATTGCATTAGATTGAATCAGCGGCAGAAGATACTCTGGGGTATTTTGAGATATAATTTTATTCACTAATTTGGCTTTGTTGAAAAGGAAGCGCTTTTGTAGTGGTAGAAGTCTTAGATGATTGTACAAATTATTACTTTCAACGTGCTTTATGCCAGAAACCAGACGAATAGCGCGGTTTTGTAGAGAACATAGTCGTTTTAAATTAGATTTAGGGCAACCATCCCAAACTGTGGAACAGTAATCGAGATGTGATTGGATATAGCATGTATAGAATATTTTTCGTGTGCTTTCGTCCAGGAAGTGCTGAATTTTAGCAAGTTGGTAAACTTTTTGTGCTATTTTCTTGGTAAGAGCGTGAACATGAGAGCTCCAGTTCAAATGGCTGTCTATTAAAAGCCCTAGTGTTTTATGTTCAGTCACATTAACTATAGGTAACGTGCCCATGCGGAGTTCGAGCGGTGTTCCAGTTATGGCTAGTGTCTGTAGTTTTTGTCTGGTCGTTATTAGCATGGATTTGGTTTTGCCGATGTTAATTTGCATGCGGTTTTCATTGCTCCATCTAGTAAGATTATCAAGTTCCTTTTGTAAAGAATTCTCTAATTCACTACGTTTTTTTTTTACTAGTATATATAGTACAGTCGTCAGCAAATAGATCACAAGTTGTATTGATATATAAAGGAAGATCATTAATATAAACTGCAAAAAGCAGCGGACCTAGTATTGAGCCCTGAGGCACACCAATATTAAGCTGTGTGGGTCTTGATAGACAGTTGTTGAAGGACACGACTTGTTGCCTGTCGGATAGAAATGACGTAATTATGTTCACCATGTTGGTGCTTGTCTTCATTTGCTTTAGTTTTCTAATTAAAATATCGTGATCTACCATATCAAAAGCTTTTTTATAGTCTACAAACACCGCTCCACAAATTCTACCGTTGTTGATGTTTAAGTGCCAGTTATCGGTCATTTTTGTTAGAGCACTATGGCAAGAATATTTAGGTCGAAACCCAGATTGACTGTTAATTATTAGATCGTTGTTAATTAAATGGTGTAACGTTATTTTGTGAATGTGGTTTTCTAGTGGTTTTGATAGCGACGATAATAAGGAAATAGGTCTATAATTACCCAAAACGCTATTATCGATTGAGCCATTTTTAATTAGCGGAAACACTTTAGCAATTTTAAAAGCAGATGGAAAGTAGTTTTTGGCCAGGCACTGGTTATATATGAACGTTAAGGACTCACTAATGACTGGTGCAGCACAACGAAGAATTCTATTACTGATACCATCTAGGCCGTGTGAGTTTGTTGATTTGAGGTTCAAGAGATATTTATAAACGTCTGCAACAGACATTAAAGGAATCTCATCGGGAATATTTCTGGTGCACTTCTCCTCACAGAATGATGCCAGTGAACTTAAATTACACGATGAGTCTGGTATTGAAGACTTTAGATTCTCTATTTCTGATTGAAAGAACCAACTGAATTCATCGCATGTTATAGAATTTGGTATTGCTGATTCTGTAGGGCGTTTCTTATTGGTTAGCAAGTTAATAGCCTTCCATATATTTGTACTGTTTGAATTATCTACAATCAAATTTTTAAAATGATCTTTTTTTATCCTACGAATGTCATATTTAACTTTATTCCTTAGTCTGCGGTAATTGATGAAGTCTTTATTTTTGTGTGCTGTATCTCGCTCTCTCATGATTTCCAGCACTTCTCTAGTGACCCATGGGGATTTATGTTGATTTTTGACTCGAACTTCTTTGATTGGCACGTGTTTATCAAACACATTGTAGACTGTCTTCGTCCAGAAAGCTAATGCATCGTCCGGGTCAGGAAGTTGGTAAACGTGATCAAGGGCTGCTTTTCTTAAGTCTTGCAAAAATAAATCTTGGTTGAATGCTTTAAAATTCCTAAATTTTATACTTACATGTTTATGTTTAAGAGGTTTGAACCCAATTCTTGACCATGTACAACATACCGGGTAGTGGTCACTAACTGTACAAACAGGAACAGAACATTCAACAATATTATCTGGACAAGTAACATATATATGATCAATTATAGTTGAGGATGTGTCAGTAACCCCTGTGGGACGGTTTATTAGTTGTTTGAAATTGTAAGAAAGAATTATATCGTCCCATGTCTGGTTGGATTTAGGAATATCTATGTTAAAGTCACCTAATATCATGACTTCTCTACCTTCTGTAAACACTATATCCATCATTGTAGTGAAACAGTCATACCAATTGTACCCAGCACACGGATTCCTATATAGGTATCCAATGAGAAACGGCTGTTGGCTGGCTGGCTTCACCTCTAACCAAACACATTCTATCTCTACTGACTCGAGATCACTTCTACGGTAACAGTTGAAAGAATTGGAAATGTATACAGCAATACCTGTCTCTAATTTTTGATTTGCGTCTCTTCGAATTACTTTAAACCCTTTAAGAGTGATTTCAGAGTCGGATATTTTGTCGTTGAGACGACTTTCTGTGATTCCAAACACATGGAATTGTTTGCACAGTATTACCGAAAGGTCAGGTAATTTATTGAGCAAATGATAGATGTTGAGATGGCCTATACTTAGGCCATCTTTGTGAAGCCACTGATCGTGATTTGCGAACATTGCACGATGAAAGGATGATGTCGCTTGCGGTAGAAATTTTCAGAGTTTTTGAAACTTTATTTAGTAGTAGTTAAGACTATTAGATGGGGTAGGAAAATGTCTGTGCTGGAGTGACATCATGAAAGCTTGATGCAGGGCTGCAGGATTGTAATGCATTAGCTGTTGAAGTTGGCGGTTCCACTGATAGGAGTGTAGATTACCATCCAACGGGGGACCACTGCTGTGAGAGTTACTGGAAGTGCCTACATTAGAAGCATACATCGGGGGCACAGCAACATTGTTTAACGGTGTCCCCTTTGACACAATAGGGGGAGGATGCTTTATGGGCAAGGGAGGAAACAAACCATCATAATTAGCAACATTGGGATTGGAGCATGGGTTGCTATCCACGGCATTGTATTCCTGGGGTATAGGCAATGGTGGTGCAGGAAGAGAAGGAGCATTTTCTGAACACTTAGATGTCGCTGTCGCCGGGGGTGAAGTTCGGGTTACTCCTGTAACTGGTGCTGGTTGTTGTGCACGTTCGGGATATTTTATGTTCTTCGCTAGTATACTACTTCCTAGCTTGGAACAATGTATTTGATCCCTGTATAGTTTTTTCTTAGGAGCCCCGGACGACGAAGTAAAGTACGGGGTGTTATTAATGAAACTAATGGCATTGTCTTTACAAAATTTAAACAAAGTTAGATTGGCAGCATCGGCAGTCCGACGCTGGAATCCATAACATGGTGGAATGATGGATGAAATGAACATAGATGAGTTAGGAAATTTATTTCGTAACAGTACCTCCAGCGTAGATAGTTGTGAGGTGCTTATGATGTTATTATCCATTATGTCATTGACACCAATATGGACTGTCGCTTTTTTAATTCTCTCATTCACTTGGAATTTTCGCAGTGTAGCGGTAAGCCTATCAATGTCAGCGCCTGGTAGAGGAAAGATTGAAGTTGACTCGCTGTCAGAAGATGACATGCGATCACTATAGATTCCCTTCAGCAGGGAGTCTCCAATGATAACATGAGTTGCACTGTCATCAATTGTAAGGTCACGCTGCTGGCGTGTCCGCTTGGGCTGTTGTTGCCACTGACCACTGCGGTCTTTCTTGTGCTCTTGATTATTATAGCTTGCTTGCGTTGGTTGTTGATGCCCAGTAGTGGTAACAATTGAACTTTGTGATTCCTGGTCTGCTGCTGGAGAGTCTACACTTAAGGCCTGGAACCTGTTGCTGATATGCACATCAATGGGGTAGATGGATGGTGTGCGTTCTACAGGTTTAGAAGTAGTTTTGTTGATTGTAGAAACTGTCTGTATGTCATTATGCGACGAACATTCACTGGTAGCACACGCATCTATAACACCAAGGGTAGTTTCTGTCTGTGCACTTTTATTAGATGACTGTGCACTTCTTAGTTCTAAAGCATGTATTGATGCTTTGAAAGTTTCCTTCTCTTGTCTAAGGAGGCGGATTTCTTCTCGAAGAAGAAGGTTTTCGTTTTTAAGCACAGCAATAATATTAGTGGTGTTGCTGGTAATAAAATCTGTTAACCTCATCTCCAAAGCCTGAATAAGTTCACGACAATCAATATCATTGTGGCTCTGTGGTTCGGCCGAAGAAAGAGTGCTTGAATGTGATGTGCTGGTTTGATTAGATTGAGCTGGTGAATTCTGTTGTATGTCCAGCTGGAATTCAGTGTCTGAATGTTCACTAGACAACACGATTGAGGTTGGCGATGTAGATGATCGATTCATTCGCTGAGCTGGCGTGCTCGTCAAAATTTGTCCCGTCTTGTTCTTGTTTACATTGTGCCGCTTGGACACAGTTGATGATCGCAAGTTGGAGGACATTTTGGCAACATAGGCAGCTCGATAAGGCAAGGAATAAAATAATATTGCAGGCTTTTCTGTAGGTCGTGCGTGACGTTTACTTGCTAGACATGCATGGTTAATTCTCACGTTGTCGTAGATCGATAATTGGTAAAATTGAAAAATGGGTGATCTTACCGTCACGATTCACAAAGAAATCCTCATTTAACTAAATACACATTCACATAAACTTGACATTTTGTGTTGTATGTAAATCCAGCTTTAAACGAACAAAATGATGGAGTAAATATACGCGCAGGCCTTTCTGTAGAAGGTGCGTGGTGTTTATCACTTGTTAGTCACACATGGCAAATTCTCACGTTGTCGTGAATCGATAATTGGTAACATTCATAGATAGGTGCTCTTACGGCCACATAAAATAAAGAAACTCTCATTTCATTAATTAAACAGTCACATAGACTTGAACTGTTGAGTAGTATGTAAATCCAGTTTAGAATGAAAACAATGATATACACGGCATCGTGATTGAATTGAGTAAACTTATTAAAATAATCAAAAATCGGGAGAATATGTTAAAACACGTTCTCTCGAAGCCGGAAACTATCGTCTGTCAAGAAGGCAAAGTGCCAGTCAGTCACTACCATATGCTAACAGTGTCAAACTTGGACATTGTCAAAATCACGTATACCCAAAAATCTACACCTGCAATATGAGACGCCAGCGAAAATCTGCCAACTGAATCATCGGATACCGTCTTAGAAATGATATTATCAGACACCCAGTGGGATCAACACTGTGTGTCACATATACCGAATGGCAGAAAATACAATTGTTCAGCCATCTCATAGCTTTTGCCATGGAACTTCCTTTATCCCTCACCTTACTATATAAGACCACCGTTGAGAAGATTCTGACAAGCAGGGAGATGAAGGGTATTAGAGGCAGTGGTCAACAGTGGGAGAAAATGCATTATCGGTTGACAGAGTGGCACGGAAGACCATCGGTGGTTGAACGTACCAAGGACACAAAGGGCATATGCTAGCGAAGGATCGTGGTCGCCTCCGACGCTAAGTTACGCATGATGATGCTTTTAGACAATAATTCAATACTTACTTCTAATACGAACAATTGCTTAAAGAAAGATTTGGATTGGACTGAGATTTTTAAAGGAAATAAAACGAGTTTTAAAGGTAACTCATGTCTTTAAGCACAAAAATTATATCCAGAATTTGAATAATACAGAGCATTAATGTGAAATCTAGCTGTGTATGTTTGTTTAAAGGACACACTTCATTCTTTCCTTAAGTCACATGCACTGACTCACTAGTTAGGTTATTCTCTTACCTGTCCTGAAGTTAATGACGATGTCCAGAAAGAAGACAGTGTCCGATATGCAGTTGAAGACAATCCAGTGTGTGCTGAGGTCGTCGTTGAAGAAGGAAATGGCCACTGGAAGGATGATTAAGTTGGCAATCAAAAGTACCAACATAAACAGATCCCAGTAGAACCTACAGGAAACAACAATAATATAGACTGTTAATTACCTCATAAATTATGGCTATTCTGTGTTGGACACATCATCATCATGCAGCCAGTCCTTTGTAGAATGCCGCTGTCGTCACGGCTGGCAGAAAACATCGATTGCCATTACGTTCACGAAATGTCCTGGTGAGCACGTTTATTTTGGGTCAATGAAAAGGATAATCCCCGTCTCCAAGAAGATTCGAACAAATTACCATTGCACTTGTCTGTAAGCTAACTCGGTACCATGCGATATAATAAATATAATAAATAACGGTTTTCATGGACAGTCATGGAAAAATGGTCGATACAATTATATTGAAATGTGCGAGAAGTCTTATGGCGAGAAAGACAGAATACTGTAGATCCTACGCAGTTGACATTCGATGCAAAGATGGCTAATCTAACGGTTTACTTGAAGCAATAGATATGGCAAGGTCTTCAGTCTAACGAATATGCTTGCCAATGTCAATATTCAAACTCCATTATTGTCTATATATGTTTTTTTTATAACCGATAAGAAAAATGATGGCTGCAGAAGGATGTGACAATATAACATAAAGACAATTAGGTCTGTGCTGCTTCTGCGAGAGAGAGAGAGAGAGGGAGAGAGAGAAAAAGAGAAAGAGAGAGAAAGAGAAAGAGAGAGAGAGAGAGAGAGAGAGAGAGAAGAGAAGAGAAGAGAAGAGAAGAGAAGAGAAGAGAAGAGACATGTAGACAGAGAGAAATAACAAACAAAGACCTATTGTACTAAAGTTGTAACAAACACAGACACTGTAAGAACGTAATAGCGAAGTCAAACCTGTGAACAGAGATCACAGTATGGCGATGAATAAAAACAAACAATAAAGCAATAATAGTAATAGAATAATGATAACACTACAAATATATTCAGTAAATATGTAAAAGAATAAGCTACACATGAACACAACGAATCCGTCAATTTTATCTTGGTGACTGTACTCAGGCACAGCACAAACAGATCTAACTAAAAACATGAAATTACTAAATAAACACGCTCACTCAGAAACATATTCATAAGGGACACTAACAAAGCCTGCTAGAGGTAAGCAGAGGGAGATAAAGCTGGTTGGGATGGCAGAGAGGCATGAAAGGCGATCATGGGAAGAAATGATCAAGAACGCGAAAAAAGGACGATTGTACAGGAACGCGATCGTCTCCACCGCCCATTCTCGAGCAGTATGTTTATCTTCTTCTTATTCTCTTCCTTCATTTACTGCAGTGAAGTGTTGGGAGGAGATGTAAAGATCTTCTATATGTACCCTTTCTAATAGTCTCTGCAAGTTAGTATTCATTTCTCTACAGTTGTTCTTGATAATATAACTCCATATGTTACGGGGTCTTATGCTTGTACTGTATCCATTATATTTCTTCATGGTGGTTCTTTGTGGCAGATGGTACCAGGGAATCCTTGTGAGGTGTTGTTCTTTAATGAAATTCATGATTGGTTTCAGACCTAGTCGCCGCCTTGGAATTTCCTCATTCCTAATTCTGTCTCTATTAGTTATACCACATATCTTCTAAGGCACCATCTTCTTTGTTGTGATTTCTCGCTAATTAATTGCAGTAAGCGTCCAAGCTTGACATTGGTAGCAATAAACCATGTTTATGACGTCACCAATATTTAAATAAATAGTCGACCAGTATAACATATTATTACATCTGTTGTTTTCATAACTGTCTTTCCATCTTTAATGTCAATTATAAAGTACATCTTTATTCTTCTTGTGTTATTTTCTCTATTCGCTTTCATTGCACACATTCATAATATTAGGCCATAATACGACAAAAGATCTTATATAATTATATAAGAAACACACAAAATAAGGGGGAAAAAATCAGGCCGCTTGAGCACGTTCTGTAAATAGAATCTGAAGTTCCTGGATTGATCACAATTTGCCGAAGATAAATATATGCAAATTATGTCATACAGAAAAGGCCAATAAAGTGATATTCAATATTGCAGGCCAGCCCAACCAGCCTTTCATACAATAATGCTACAAAAATAGAAGCCTGGCAAAAGTAAATATCAGAAGGGCTGGGCTGTTTCAAAGAATAGGAAAACCAGATTAAAGAGAAGAAAAATCACCACATTCTAGTCTTTCGCCAGCCTTAAAAAGGGCTTTGACTGCTTCTTATCTATTTAAAATTAAAGTAAAATGAAAGGGTGGGCGTTGGAGTATATGGCTTAGAGTTAAAACGTCCGCTTCTTACTGGAACAGACTTGGTGCAATTCAATGTGTGACTGCACACAGCTTTACAACAAATGGAAAAGGATGGGTTACCCCGCGCTTATCCCGGGACATCTACGACACCGGAAGGTGTAAAGTGTCGGATTTACATGAGCACAATTGCAAGTGATAGAATGGAGGTTGGGTCTGAAATCCTTGGCCAGTATGCTAATACAAAAAAAAAAATAGTATTTAAAATGCTTTAAAATGTCTGCACTTAAATGAAAGTGTTGGATATCAAGACCATGCAAAGGATGCGAACCCAAATGTAAAAAAAAGAAAAGTTTAGTTTAGTCTAGTTAGTTTAGCTTAGTCGATGGATCAACATCACGGCACACGGGTGCAACCCATATGTGCTCCGTTTTCCGCCTAACTCAAATCTGAGTCTGGAGAAACTAAGCTCAGTGCACGAACTCTGTAGCACCGGCGAGGATCCTGAAAATACTTTGGGTAGATATTTACTCGAAATTTTGCCCGGGCAGCGCCGTTAGGCTACTCTTTTTCGATTTCCAACTGCCAAGGGATGTTTTACGTGCGCAACAATACACACGGGCGTCCGATCTCACTACCCAGAGACCAGGGGAAATTTATTACTAGAAGTCCACGTGAAAGGATCCCGGCATCACCGGGGCTTGAACCCGGGACCTCCAGCACTCGAGGCCGACACCATACCTCGAGACCACGCAGCCCCCCATTTAAAAAAGATAATAATCAAGTATCCAAAAAACTGGCCATTTCTTTCATGCAATAAACAAGATGCACTAGCCGTTGCTGGATACCACAACAAGACAGAGATTGACATTGTTTCAATGTGTAGACATGGGGGTCCAAACTGTGATTATGGATCAGAAGTCTGGCCTTCTCGGACAAGAGCCAAAAACCAGGAAGACTCGTGAGTACCCTGGCAGTTGGACATGCAAAAGCTCACAATGCCGTGGCCTGCCAAGGCATATGAAGATATTCAATCTGAATATTTGTTTGATTTAAACATGTCACTTCACCACATCTCTAGTTTATTGACTGTACATAAACTAATTGATAGCCGACAAACCAGGCTAAATTTCAAAAAATTATAAAACTAACAAACAAAATAATAGTTATAACATGTGTTACTATAGTATACTGACATGTGCATCTTAGCCGGTGCAATGAACTGTGGACACTGTACTTTGAGTGTCTTTGTGTGTTCTATAGGTACAGTTTGGAGCACCTATAGAAATATCCCGTGTGCAAAACAAGAGATTCTTTATGAAACCAAATCAGTTCTATTTGTGGCTTTACATCTGCCCATCTGAATTTAGGAAGTCAGTTTAGCGACATGGCCAGCAGGCTTACACGCCGATCCACTGATCATGTGTTCAAAATATACTGGAAACATTAGAAAAACATGTACGTCTGTGGCCTTTTCATAATATGAATTAAAATTCTTAATGTTTTCTCTTTACATTGTCTTTATGAGCCTCTTTCCCTCCCCCCTCTCCCTATCTCTGTGGGTGTATTATATTCGTAATTATTATTCGTGTTGAAAGATATGCAGACAGACAGACAGACAGACAGACAGACAGACAGACAGACAGACAGACAGGCAGGCAGGCAGGCAGGCAGACAAACAGACAGACAGACAGACAGACAGACAGACAGACAGCCAGCCAGCCAGCCAGCCAGCCAGCCAGCCAGCCAGCCAGCCAGCCAGCCAGCCAGCCAGACAGACAGACAGACAGACAGATAGACAGATAGACAGATAGACAGATAGACAGATAGATAGATAGATAGATAGACAGATAGATAGATAGATAGATATATAGATAGATAGATAGATAGATAGATAGATAGATAGATAGATAGATAGATAGATAGATAGATAGATAGATAGATAGATTTCCGATACATTTGAGCTCATGAATGTTTAATCTTTTTTTAACTAATCACAGAATGTTGGCAGATTTCAGCCGTGATTCTCTCATCACTGTAACCTGCAAGACACGTTAATTCTGACAGCATCTCCCGTCACAGTTTCACAAGCCACGTTAGATACGTCTCCAGGGGAAGCAGAATCGATCTCCAGCCATCGGATTACACACTGCCCTAAATCTAGCCTTCAGGGTATTCCTTAAGTGCCTATCTTTAATGACCTTGATCTTTCTGAGCACGCCTCCTTCCATAATTATGTCTGCAGTTATGCATTATATGACGATCATTACGGTGGTAATAATTTTTCCGTAGTCTGGAAGCGTGCTCGCACTGATCAATGGCCTTTCCCCCCTTCAATAATGTTTGCTTTACTCGCACAGTGAAACACAAAAGTGACATTGAACTATACACTGCCACTTGTCTCAATGTGCCTGTCCGCTAAACGTAACTGGAGCAAACACTAAAAAGCATCATCAAGAAATCAGAACTCGTTAATCGAACGATTCAGAACAGCATACTCAAGCGAACGATTTTTCCAGGCGTTTATTTCCGTCACTGGTACAAAGGATTAAAACTCTGGCAGAAAAGCAGGCTGATCCCTAACCACAGGATCGGCGCCTACTCACATACATCCACCCCTGAGCTCCCAAACCAGCTCGTCGCCCTTGAAGCCTTCCTATCCATTTTCCAGCTCAATTTCTTAGATACTAAGATTCAGTCTAGGTGGATTTCTATTCCCGATCCATTCACCGTTGTCGTCTCAATAAATTCCTTACCAGACTCCCAGCTGCTTCATCACGAAATTACCGCCTCCCGGTGTCACCTTCACACGGAGCCTTTTAGAAACACATCCTTTCGAATCCACAATTCACAGCGTCTCCTGTTGCTGTCTTCTGACGTTCTCCACATTCTCCTTGGATTCCTCTGTTGACATCCACTTTAGTGTCTGAATGGGAAACTCCGTATATGATTTTCCACCGCCCATTCCGATGACGTCATTATGTCTAAACGCCATGTGGCAGTATGCCCCCCTCCCTTTTAAAATGATGTAATCATTTTTTTTTCCCAAGAGAATTAACCTGACACATAGCAGTGTAGACACAATGACTTTTATCTCGACCGCTATGTCGTAAATCTTAATCTCATCCAACGGGTAGGTAGGGGACTAGTATTATGACATCATAATTTTAGGCGTACTCGGAATTAAGTAATAATAACTAATGATCAATGATCAAAATATAACTATACTAACATAGTATTTAATCTAACTACGTTAACTAATCAACTATTATCACAATTCATTAAATTAAATTCTATACACACACAATAATATTATACAATGTTCAATTCATATCACAATACGTGTTCACCAGTTTTCCTTTACAGTAGTTACCCCTAGTCACAAACCATCCAAGTGAAAACTCGATACAGGAGAAAACCCACACAAGTCAAAGTTCCCAAAGTTCTCCATGCCTCAACGGTTCCTCCTCACGTAAATTTCTTATCATCCTGTCAAAATCACATATTGACAGAAGTATCCAACTATTTAAACTAGCTATTTGCATTAATAATATGTAATTGTTGATCTGTGTGTGTATTGCCAGTAAATTTGGTGCTATCTAACCCATTTCCAAACACTCTATGAACCAACAACCATAATAAACTAGGATTGAATAAATTGAATAAAATATATATATTTATAGTTGATTTAAAATATCGGCAAGATTATAATTGAGTTGTAGCTCTTACAGTTTTGTGAAAAATCATATCTCAAAGATTCAAGATTTCTAAGATAATAAATCAGAAATATAATAAATATTTAAATCAAATACTCTTCATAAACTTATTAAGTTCTCTACTAACGATATAGTTACGAACAATTATCTGTAGAATAGAGAACCAACATATTTTCACACACTTAAGTGAAGAAAAATAGTGAGAATAATTCTGACAAGTATAATCCTACACAGTGACATCTGGGATAACTAAGTAATAAGACCCTAATGTGTCTGTAGTGTACTATGAACCTAACACTTTCATCCAATTTTATTTTTCTTGTTATTCTTTTATTCGTCCTTTCATTCATTTTCTTTCTTTCTTTCTTTGTTTCAAATCTGTATAATCTATCTTCTGCACTCATGCCAATATTTGTACATTGTAACTTTGTTGATTGGCACAATGTAATTGTTTTCAGTCTTGTGTATCTTCTTTTAACTTGTGAATGGATAATTGTAATGCCGCACGCTACGTATTTCTTTGATTGTGTGTATCTGTTAGTGACATACTGTTTAACTTCAGCGTGTATGTGTGTAATACACCTAATGACTTCTGTATGTACGTTTGTGACACACTTCTTGACTTCTGTGCGTATGTATGTAATCCATTTCTTGCCTTTTTTGTGTATATTTGTGCTATGCTTCTTCACCTCTGTGTGCATGTTTATGATATGCGTTTTTGTTTGTATGAACCCGTTTACACTATGTTTCCTCGCTTGTTGTGCATGCAACTTTTGTGTGTAACAACCAATGCGTGTAACTTTTGGTTTCTTTTTTGAATGTTTCAAAAATATGTCCTTTACCGACAAATAATCTCGTTTGCCTTGTTTTTGAGTATCAGTTATTTCTTCATGTTTGGGTTCGTTGACTTTGTGTAAATCTTAGCATTTGCAATTACCGTTGTCTACCGTTGATGTACCCTGTGCTATTTGCATCTTTTCTTCTTCTTCTTCTTCTTCTTCTTCTTCTTCTTCTTCTTCTTCTTCTTCTTCTTCTTCTTCTTCTTCTTCTTCTTCTTCTTCTTCTTCTTCTTCTTCTTCTTCTTCTTCTTCTTCTTCTTCTTCTTCTTCTTCTTCTTCTGTTGTTTCAATTTGGGCATTTGTACTTGTAAGTGTTTCGTTAGACTTGTGTTCTATAGTTCCTTTCTGAACGAAGTCTCTGGTGTTTGGTTCTTTCACCACTGTAGCACATACTTTACTTGTGTGATTACTTTCCTTTATTTCATGTATTTGTCTTATACGCTCCTTCCACATTGTTTCCCTTTCAAGACTCTCCTCCACAAGTGCGAGTCGTTTTTGCATGATTTCTGTCTCGACGGTTAATTGTCTTGCCTTTAACTCTGCGTCTGCGGTTATCTGTCTTGCCGTTAACTCTTTTCTCATTTCAGCTATCTTTTCACGGTGCAAAGTTAATTCTTTTTCTCTAGCCTCTATTCGTTCGCGTTGCAAGGCTACCCTCTTTTCATGTTCCAGAACTAGTTCACTTCGTTTGACAGCCATCTCACGTTTCTTTAGTTCGTTTTCAAGAACCCATTTCTTTTGTTGTTCTTGTCGTTCACGCGTAGCTTGAAGTTGCTCTGTTGCATGTTTTTCTCGTTGTTCCATCCACTCACGTGCGGTGCGAGAGGTCCCGGGTTCAAATCCCGGACGAGCCCCCACATGTCTCAATGTGCCTGTCCGCTAAACGTAACTGGAGCAAACACTAAAAAGCATCATCAAGAAATCAGAACTCGTTAATCGAACGATTCAGAACAGCATACTCAAGCGAACGATTTTTCCAGGCGTTTATTTCCGTCACTGGTACAAAGGATTAAAACTCTGGCAGAAAAGCAGGCTGATCCCTAACCACAGGATCGGCGCCTACTCACATACATCCACCCCTGAGCTCCCAAACCAGCTCGTCGCCCTTGAAGCCTTCCTATCCATTTTCCAGCTCAATTTCTTAGATACTAAGATTCAGTCTAGGTGGATTTCTATTCCCGATCCATTCACCGTTGTCGTCTCAATAAATTCCTTACCAGACTCCCAGCTGCTTCATCACGAAATTACCGCCTCCCGGTGTCACCTTCACACGGAGCCTTTTAGAAACACATCCTTTCGAATCCACAATTCACAGCGTCTCCTGTTGCTGTCTTCTGACGTTCTCCACATTCTCCTTGGATTCCTCTGTTGACATCCACTTTAGTGTCTGAATGGGAAACTCCGTATATGATTTTCCACCGCCCATTCCGATGACGTCATTATGTCTAAACGCCATGTGGCACCACTGATGATTAAATTAATCAATAATGGAATCACGGATCTACAAAATATTTACATTAAATAAATTTCAGTTAAACAAAAGTAATGAAGCAAACGAGAATTTAAACTGCAATCGATTTCATTTAAATGAGCCACCGGTTGGTTAATCGGCAGAAGCGTGTATTGGGATCAACGCTGAAAAGCAATGAAAAATAAAACAAAGTAAATTGTATTGAAGATTGTCCTTCCTTTTAGAATAACTTGCAGCTCTAATGGTGTAATACAAAGCATAATGCGAATTAAAATACATATTAAACTGCCAGACGATGCACGTTTAAACTTGTTATGCTAATTGTAATTTTAAGAAAGCCGCCCTACGTGGCCAATGCTTTACGGACGCGATTCGCCCGCTTACCAGCGTTCGAAACACAGCTGCGATCGATTTGGCAGCAGACCGCGTTGCGCTGGGTTTTAACGAGTTTGTATAGGAGCCCGTCGTTAAGAAAGCAATGACAAACTGCTGAGCGTAAACTTGCCAAGACATCAACAACAGCAGTAAAATGCTGGTGTTGACAGTGATGTCCTGTAAAAAGGATATGATAAAAAAATAATATTTAGACTAAGTGACGCGGATTCAATGAAAGTAGCGAACACTAAAATATCTTTAGAACTGCAGACTACTCACATTTTCAATAGTGTTTAGCATTTAAAAGGTTCAATGTCAAAATAAAAATTAAGATTGCAAACACTGTGGTTAAACAAGCGATATGAAGATTGCAAAGATTGTGGTTAAACAAACGATATGAAGATTGCAAAGACTGGTTTAACACACGATGGGAAAATAGAAAAGACTGTGGTTAAACAAACGATGGGAAGATGGAAAAGACTGTGGCTAAACACACGATATGGGGATTACAAAGTCTGTGGTTAAACAAACGATGGGAAGATTGCAAAGTCTGTAGTTAAACAAACGATGGGAAGATTGTAAAGACTGTGATTAAACAAACGATCGGAAGATGGAAAAGACTGTTGTTAAACAAACGATAGGAAGATTGCGAAAAGTTCATTATTAAATAAACTTCAGTAAGACCACGCATGCTTCAGTAATGGCATTCAGGCGTCAGCAAAATATATCCTAGGCACCAGCACACCATGGGCATTTTAACGTTGCAAAATGTAAACCAGCGACTAACCTAAATGTCCAGAAATGCGCCAAAGACTATGCATTGAACAGTATACATATCAGGAATGTCCAGTAAGTAGTTCAATTAAAGTGTATGCAAATGATCCCGCATTATAAACACATATAAGCAGGACACACATTTCGGTTGACACATTTTAATAAGTGAGTATGTAAAGTGAGTATAAAACGTCAACAGACGGCTAATTAGCATGTCAAGTTAGGTTAAGAAGACAACTAACAGCTTAGGGACTTGTTACAAGAAGATACAACATCAATTAACAGTTCGTGAATAAGTCAAATAAATATAATAGTCAACTAACAGCTCATGAACATATCAAATGAAAATAAAACGTCAAATAATACTAATGAAAGTATCATGTGAAGATAAAAGGTCTGTTAACACCGTATGAACATGTTAAATGAAGATAAAAGGTCAATTAACACCCAATGGAATGTTACATGAAGGTAAAACGTCAGCTAACACCTAATAAACATGTTAATTGAAGATAAAATTAAACTAACAGTTCATGATCGTGTCAAATGAAGATATAACGTCAAGCACATTCTAAAGAACATGTAAACTGACGATAAAACGGCAACTAACATCTAATGACAATGAAAATAAGTGGGAAATAGAATAATGCGTAATATTACATCTTCTTAAAGGTCTGTTGTGTTACGTTGGCGATCACATGTGTCCACAGCGCTCAGCTTAGCATATTGCCAATCATTTCTGATACAGATGTTCCTCCTTACCATAAAGTAAACTATACAGCATTTTCTCTCTGGGTTTTCCCTTGCCTCTCCTTCCCTCCAACTTTCCCGTTTTCATGACATACTGCAGCGTTCCCTTTCTCATGGTGTGTCCAAAGACTGTGGGCCGTCTTTTGTGTGTGGATAGAACATGGTTCTCTTTATGAACTTCTTTCAATATATTTTATTATAACTACGCTTTTTATTCGCCTGTAGTGTTCTCATTATTCTTCTGCAAAACCACATCTCTGCAGCTTTCACGCACTTCCTCAGTAGCTAGTTAATTGTCTGTCAGCACAAGCTTGAAAAAGATCTTTAAAATATTTTTGAAACCTCGACTGAAACATATATATTGAAGGGAATGTTTTTCATTTCGTGAAATAATCTTTTTGTTTGGGTTATTCTACATTTAACTTCTTTAATTCATCTTCCATCTGTTGGTATCAAAGTATGCAGTTACCTAAGTACCTAACAACCTTGTTTCAGACTTGTTTTATTCACTTTCATGTTGAATTTGAGAAGACATTTTTCTTTGTATTTACCATTACATTTGGTTTTCTGCTATTCATATTACAAGCTCTGTTTTGACTTTCTGTTGTAATTTTATATCTATGATTTTGTGTGTTTCATTTTCGGTGATCAATACCGTTTCAACAGCAGGTTGCATGTTGTTTTAATTATGCACGATTCCTGATACCCAGGTATGTCTTGTCTGGATCTAATTATTGTTTCGCTGTACAAATTGAACAGATTGGGTGTTAGTACGCAACCTCTTTAACATCTTCTTTAATATGATGAAAATTTCCCTTTTCTTTATCAATTCTTACGAATAAAAAAAAAAAAAAAATAGTACGCGGTGTTAGTAAGAATATCAACATCTATGTATACAAAATAAAAATACACACAAGAAAGTATTACATTTCTATCAATGTAGAACACGTTAACATAGTGATGTGGCCTTAAAAATTAGAATATTGATAACTAAAAATATTAATAAATACAAACGAGAAATATATTGAAAATATACAATTATATGTTTGAACATCGAATAAAACTAACTATAACACAGCAACATTTCTCGAAAATTGCAATATTTTGGCCACATTAAACGCCACAGTAGTTTGGAAATAACAATGCTGGAAGTATGGTTTCTGGAAGACACAGGGTCGACAAGAGCGAAGGCGAACAAGGGGCATCGAAGATGACTTAAGTATTCACGTTCATGAGGAAGGTAGATCTATTGGCGGGCCGTAATGAGATCGCATTTCTACAAAGGACAGGTAACATGATGCCACAAATATATACACGCAAGACAGACATATATTTCCATCCATCCATCATGTGCCATGCCGATAAGCTTGGGTGGTCATGTTTTGCCATTTCACTCGATCACCAGAGTCGTGTATCAGCTCCGTGTTCCTGTCTCGACCATGCCACGTGGCCAAGCCAACCAGGTATTTACTTCTCGATCTTCCCTTTGGTCTCTTCTCTTCGATCTTGTCAGTTGTCACCAACTTCTCTAAGTCACGTCTTCTCATAACATGCCCAAGAAATTTTGACTTTCTACGTCTAATCACTCTAATAAACTGAGGTATCTGGGGATCACATTTGACAGGAGCCTATCCTTCAAGGACCATGTGGAGACGGTTGTGACAAGATCTCAAAATGGACTCAGTGCACTTAAAACTATGGCTGCAAAGGACACAGAGCAGAGAATGCTTTTCACACTATACCAGCACTTGATCCTCTCAGTAATTGATTATGGATTAGGACTGCTCGCTGTCTCACAGAGTCAGCTGGTGAAGTTAGAGCGCATACAGAACGAAGCTATGCGGGTCATTCTGGGATGCACCAGAGACACCCCAGTAGTGTGTATGCGTTACATTCTTGGTATGCCGACTGTTGCTGGTAGGCTCAAGGTGATGCAGGCGAAGGCATACCTCAGAGTAGCTGCAGACACAGACCACCCACTGCATGAGGCGCTGGACGCAGTTAAGGGTCAGCGACTGATAAGAGGGAAATCATGGATGGCTCAGGCGGAGGATACGATCAGACAGGTGTGCCCCTTGGAGAACATTAGGCGTGTAGAGGAGTGGGTCAGAGTGCCAGCGGAGCAGTCAGACTTGTGCAGAGTTATAATCACATTAAGCCGGGAGTGCAGGGAGTGGCCAGCAGGGGCCACGGAAGTGGAAATCCAGCAACTAATTCAAGACAATGCTCACTCGGGTGATGTGATTATCTACACAGATGGTTCGGTGTCAAGAGGTGAGAGAAGTGGCTGGGGGTTCATAGCCAAAGCTAATGGTCGACGTTTGGTGCAGGAGAGCCTGGCAGATGATACCACAACATCCAGCTTAAGAATGCAGGTGGAGGCAGTCACTGCGGCTATCCGCTGGATGGAGAATACGATACACACACACACATCGTGATTGCATTTGACTCAGAAAGCATGCTGACGAGGGTGAGGACGGGCAGGCTTCGTGCGAATTGGGTGGACAAGATACTACACACAGAAGATGGTAGCCTAGGCAGGCCGACACACCGGAACAGTCCAGCTTCATCGGTCGCGAGACATGTGCTCGAGATCGGTCACGTGGTTGAAAGAGACAGTGCCTTCCGTGTGCTGTTCAACACACAAAGTAGTCGATTGTTAAAGTTTGCTGAAGCTATAATAATCAACCTTCGTAAGCCGTCCTTGTGCAAGCAGAAAGACATGTTAGTCAGTTTAAAATTACCGTGGTAGACAATCGACATTACTGTGCGAACATGTGTATATTTCAGTTTGAAGGATTTATCTAGTTAATTCACGTAAGTTGTGTGATTTCTGCAGTATGTACCTGACGAGATGCAGCGAAATATGCCAGGCAATAAATCGTGCGACAATATAAATAATTAAATAAAAATTAACTTAGAAAATTACACAAGTGTAGCAAGTTCACCCAGCTTCAAGTTCATGAAGAAGGTAGAACCAGTACAAGTTTATAAGTGTGTGGATGGGCGCCATAGTTTAGTCACAGTTGTGCTTCCAGTGCATACACGCGTTGAAAATATAGAAATGATATGTTGCACGGCGAAGAGGCTGCAGCAGTTCTGAATGACAACACATTATTGCGGGACAATAATCGGGTAATCTGGTGTGACGTACGATGCTGCTCTAAGACTTATACTGTGGCGCAAGAAATAATAAAGCGATATAGACACCAAAATATAACCAGGGGCATGTAAATGTCACCCCTCCCACCCTTTTATCAACCTAAAAACAAAAACCAAAAAACATAACAATAAAACTAAACAAAATAAAACTAAGGTTATCAAGAGCATGTGGCTATGCTGCATATCTGTGCTGTAGATGGAAGCTTCGCGGGCAGAGACTTTTCATGTAACATTAATTTAATTTTCAAGTTTATTACGAAATGTCGTGAGTGTGTGTGTGTGTGTGTGTGTGTGTGTGTGTGTGTTTGTGTGTGTGTGTGTGTCTGTTGTGTGTGTGTGTGTGTTTGAGGGAAAGAGTGCATGCTGTTCTCGTTATTTAATTAGTTTTCTAATTCATTTATTTACTAATGGAGCGGTATCCCCCTCCCCCTCCCCCGCCACCCTTTCCCGTTACACACTTGAATAAGTTTGAATGTTTGGAACGATAAGAGTTTGAGTGTAAACCTCCAGTATACTTAACTATGTATTTACAGCATCAATATGGCAGCACTAAATATTGCTCTACCAGACAATAATTCGGCATTCAAGAAAACGTTTGCTAAGCACTGATCTAAAAAAAAAAACCACCCTAATCGTAGCATACGTTGAATGATACGTATATTCTCCTCACTGCTTACTGCGCTTAATGATAATCAAATACGGGACGTACAGAGTTGAGGACTCGCACCAGGAGATACCCAGAGGCAACCCTGACAGAAGAGGCTGATTTACGTGTATGGAGAACTCTAGAGACAGGGCAAATGAAATAAACTGAGGAGGAATGCCAGCGAAAGTTGCCAAGGGAGTTTGAGTTATAATGAATACAGAGGAGGCGGATACAGACAGAAAGGCGATCGACGGACAATAAACGGGGAGACGACAAAACCTGTGAAGAATGGCAAGAGATTTGAAGATTCTATTTTCAATAAATTCTGTACAAGGCACTGTCAGACGTTGGAAGATGATTTCTAAATGAAACAGTAGGATAAAACGTATTGAAACAACTTTTGAATGAGTCTAGTATTGGTATACGTGTGGAGGTCAGCACGACCGAATGGGTAAGAGCGTTCGTTCTTAAACATCCGAGGTTCGACCCCTACACACCTGTCAGTTGGACTAAACTGTTGACTTTTTGTCCTTGACTTGGAGACGGAAATTACAAATACCTCTCAAGTTGGAGTGGACTATTAGCCTGAGGGCGAGTGACACTGGTAATTTTGTTTTTTCCTGCATATCCTTTACAGGACATCGCTGTCAACATCAGCATCTTTCAGCTGATTGTTGATTTCTTGGCAAGATTACGCTCAGTAGTTTGCCATTGCTTTCTGAGCGACCGGCTCACATACCCAGTAAGTTACCGACGCGGAGAGAACCGCTACCAATTCTCACACACATCACGTTACTGACGAGAGTATACGGGATTACGGAGAAAGTCGTGTAACCCCTAGACCAGAGAGTCCGGCGACACTGGTAACAGAGAAAAGCACGCAACATTCAGTCCAGTGTAACCAGAAGTAGTGAATATGGACTACTCTTGAGCTCAAAGCAAGTGAGCGAGAAAAGAAAATGTACACGTGTAATAATGACTGCATTTTCGACTTTGAAAAGGTTCCGCGTCTGTTGTAGTTTTGTGTTGGTTGTAACATCGACCATATCGTCAGTCGTAAATGGGTTAGGATGTAGATAATAAATACAATTTGAGCCCAGATTTTATAGATCAGACAGTGGTATCTCGACGTTTAATTTTTTCTTTTTTAATGAGGCATGCTTCCAGTCACTAATATAGCAGGCCGACGTCTGACTTGTCGTGGATTTCATATATAAACCAAGTGGTGGTTAGATAAGCTAGTGTACAGAGTTTTCTTACTCCAACTGAAGAAAGCGTTATTACTCAGACTTTTCAAAGGAAAGAAGTATAATGTAGTACAGACTGAGAAAGCAGCACACATTTTGCCCTATCAATGACAGATAGAGCTGTGTCAAAGTGAAGAAATATACAGTAGTGCAGACAGAGAAAAGCAACCGTCAGCCAATCAATGATAGATACTAAATCACTCAAATATTAATTATTAAATACTATTAAAATAATTTTTTATTTAAAATTCGCATATCCTTTTACAGGACATCGCTGTCAACAGCAGCATCTTTCAGCTGTCTGTTGATTTCTTGTCAAGATTACGCTCAGTAGTTTTCCATTGCTTTCTGAGTGGCCGGCTCAGTTATCCCGCAAGTCACCAGCGGGGGACGAACCGCTCCCAGTTCTCGCCCGCTACGAGATAACCGGGATTGCGGAGAAAATGGTGTAACACCTCGGCCAGAGAGACCATTAACAAGCATAATACGAATAAAGCAACATTAAATGGAATGATGTTGTGTCACACACACACACACACACACACACACATACACACATACACACCCACACACCCATATATATATATATATAATGATGACAAGAAAGCCATGTTATAGAAGATGGGGAAAAAAACAATCATTATACATGTGATATAATGATGGTGGTGAATATATAGATGACGAAGTAGAGGATGAGGAGAAGAAGAAGAAGAAGAAGAAGAAGAAGAAGAAGAAGAAGAAGAAGAAGAAGAAGAAGAAGAAGAAGAAGAAGAAGGTTGTTTGTTTCATTTGTGGAGCTTCATAGCCATATACTGTAGTGTGTTTTTATTCGGACTCAAGTATTTACTGTAACTTGTTTTCCTGACAAGTAATTGTACCTAGGACAGAGAAACCGTCCGCCAGAGAGCAGCGCTGTGGAGATTCAGGTTTACAGAGCTGGTTACGAATCAATACAAGCACAATTACCACATCTTGGAAAGAACGATAGCAAAGAAAACCAACGTGGGCGTGAAATTAGCAATGCTAACAATAATAATAACATATTTTCTTTTTCAGGTGCTTGGGCTGTAGCAGACTTCGACGACCATGACTCTGCAATCCTCTCTGATTGTTTAATGGTTTGATGAAGTTGGTATTGTTTTAATAGTCATGTATCATTATCATCCAGTGCCTTGCCGGCTGGCGAGGGCCGTCATGCTTCTCCACATATTGCGATCACCAACGGCATGAATCAATTCGTGTGTTGACTCCCTTCAGCTATATGATGTAAGACTGTCAAGAATTTTCTCAAGTTGTCTTCCTCTATCTCTCTTTCCACAAATCTTTCCGGTTGTCACATGTTCCAATGTTTGTCTTCTCTTGTTCCATCAATATTGCACCGTCCCTAAATTTCAAAAATCCGTGGTATTTTGTTTTTTCCTACCGGTTTGTTAAAATTTATTTGTTGATTCATGGAATGTGTGTCTGTCCCATAGTTTGTCCCTATTTCCATGCACTATTAATTCAGCCAGACTTCTTTAGCCACTTTACGTTTGTTTACTATTTCTTTCTTTATTCTATTATATTCTTATTTATCTTGTTTTTTTTTTCTTTCTTCTTTCATCCATCATCTGCAAAATGTCATCTGTCATCCATTTCTTATTTGCAATTTTATGTTTAGGTGGAATGGTCATATACGGGGATTTCAATGCCAAAGTAGACAACGAAAATATTGAGTACCATGACTGGTGATAGGAATGAGAGAGGCGACAGATTAATAGCATTGGCAGAATACCATGAACTAATAATAGTTAACACCTGGTTCCAAACACCATCCTCGACGATTATATACGTGAAAAAACCCTGGAGATAATTTTCTCAATCAAATTGACTCATTACTGATTCCAAAGATATTCATAAGCAGTTTAGTAGGAGCAAATATTAAGCCAGGAGTAGGTGTACATCGCGACCATAGGAAAGATGAGGTTACAACTTAAAACCATAAAGAAAACCCCAAAGAACAGCAAATTAGATCTAGCATTATTTAAAACAGCCGGTCTCTCTGGCCGAGGGGTTACAACACTTTCTCCGCAATCCCGTTTATCACGCAGAGTCTAGTAGCGGACGAGAGCTGGGAGCGGTTCGACCCCCGCTGGTGACTTGCGGGATAACTGAGCCGGCCGCTCAGAAAGCAATGGCAAACTACTGAGCGTAATCTTGCCAAGAAATCAACAGACAGCTGAAAGATGCTGCTGTTGGCAGCGATGTCCTGTAAAGGATATACGGAAAAAAAATTATTTAAAACAGAGAAAGAAATAAGATAACTGTACTATGTTTGTGTAAGGTGCAGATATAATACTATGGAAATAATATAAATATGTACATATGTATTAATTTATATGCCAAGGTACATTTCCATCCCCACCTTTCCCTCGTTCGACATTCCCATACCACCGACTCTATACTAGCATACTCGTGCCAGTACAGCCTCATGACCTTAACACATTTTGTTCTAAAGTAATACGGTGCTGTTAAAATGTATTTTTTAAAACAAAATACGAAAATTGAATGTACATTCGTGTCAAGATTTTCAGTCGAACGAATATGGATTAGACCGTGACAGACTTCAGTTGGCAGGCTGAGTGACTTTGTAACAACACTACAAACAGGGGTCCGTCCCCTGCTTTATGGGAACGTGATCTGGATAAGGTACTAGTGATAATGGCTTTATCTTTCTAATTTGCCTTTTTCATATTATTTCCCTACATACACTTAATTTCTCTTGTCCACCTCATCTATTCATATGCCGCTATCATTTTATTTTCCCCTTTTCCTTATGGTTTTGAGCCGGCTCTGTGGCGAATGAGTTACAGACGCAATTCGTAATCTAGCATACCACGTTCGAAACAAAACTACGGGAGATTTGCCAGCAGACTGATTTGCGTTGGTTTGCATACACTGGTATAATTGCCTGTCGTTCAGAAAGCAATAGCAAACTACTAAACGTAAACTTGCAAAAGAAATCACAAACAGCCAAATAATGATGGGGCTGACTGCGACGTCCTGTAAAGTACATACAACTAACGTTTATGGTTTTGATGCCCGAAGTCAGCCGTAAACTAATTTAAATCAATACAAAATACAACTGTATTAGCACTGGCAGTTCAAAAACAATGGCAGCTACTAAACGTAAGACTGTCTGGAAAATCTCAAACAGTCAACAATTGCTGATATTGATTACCACGTCCTGTAAACAAAACAAAACAAAACAAAAAATAAGGATATGCAACTAACGTTTTAAGTGTTTTAGTGAGTTATGTCAATATCTTGGAGTTTGTTTTCTGCTTTGTCCACAATATGTTTTCAATATTTTTCTTAACAAAAACCACTTCTCCACTCACCCAGTTTCTTCATCATGTCATTATACATTGTTCAACATTTTCATCCAGGGCATATACACTTAAAGTAAGGTTGCGAAATCTCTGTAATCTATTACGCAATGCACAGAATAGTTTAACAATAACTAAGTAATTATGACGCATATCCGACTGTCTTAGCCACAGAAAATATGCAAGAAAGTAAAATTTAAAAACAAAATACTCTAAAGATAAAAGAAAGGCAGAATCGTATTAATCTTATGGTAGTCTATCGATTCGGTAACATGAGAAAATAAGACTGGATGTGGAAAACAAAGAAGATACCACAAAAAAAGGACAAGTAAAGGACACGACCTTTGACCTTCACGTTTTGAGAGAACATAAACCCGTCTAGATACTAATAAGTGTCGGCAGTAGACAGAAAAAGCGTGGGGAGGAAAAATACAGTGGATAATTTAT
Source organism: Cepaea nemoralis (assembly GCA_014155875.1). Taxonomy (NCBI): domain Eukaryota; kingdom Metazoa; phylum Mollusca; class Gastropoda; order Stylommatophora; family Helicidae; genus Cepaea; species Cepaea nemoralis. Next base: position 31,062 of record JACEFZ010010100.1, read on the forward strand.
GCAATAACAGAAAGAAATCCAAAACGTTCTGTTGGAGCAATAAAGGCTGAAGGAGATGGAAATGGCTTCCCCAACTTATAGACAAACAAGCCTGCAGGACATTTTGGCTGCAATGCCAGGGAAGAAAGCTGATTCCTGGGGATAGAAATGTCTATATTTAATGAAAGTTATATCTTACGTCATTCTCGTTCATAAAAGTGGTCAGGATGAGATGTCCTGTGATGATAAGCAAAGTACAAGAGAACTAGACATTTGAACACACTTCACTTGAACCAGAAACATGAATATTTGTCTCCATCAATATTTCTATAGGAGAGCTCTCCAGTCTTGCCAGAGGCAAACTGTTTTTGTTTTGTTTTTTGTTTGTCCAGACTTATCTATCTAGAGGGAGGTAATCATCGAAAGCCAGACATGTCTATTTTCAGGGAGGTAATCATCTGAAACTGTAAGAAAGCAGAACTAGACTCCACGTTATGAAGAGTATTGGATATATCAGCAAAGAACATTTTACACGGCTTGGGGCATATTGGGTATATGGTGCGAGCATGGTGTTTGTATAGACCAATGGGTGCTCGATAGATATGATGCGGTCAATAAATTCCAACCGGAAACTGTTAAGAGTTCGGTTAATCAGATAATTTAAAGAAAGCATTCATTACTCTAGGCGCACGGTAACACAAATAGTAGTAATGGAATATGTGGATACATCAGCTGAAGTGCTAAAGTACGTACTCAGGCAATGGATTATTGTCTTTACTTCCATATTTATACAGTCCGAAGTTTATTTTCATCAGATTCAAGCAATAGACCATAACAAGAAATCAAAGATCCAATACATTTGAAAGCATCATTGGCACCTTTCCGACTTGACAGACAATAGTTTGGTACATTGTGCTTCAAAAAGGCTTAATAACTACGACCCATGGCGGTGGCGAGTGTGGCTGATAAGGCCAATTCGTGCTGTAAATGTTTGTTGCAATAAACAAAATATAATACTTGTTTGTGTCTCATTGGGAGAAAAGCCTTTGGAACGTTGTAGGAATTATACAATTTGTGACTATCTATCATCTTCCCGTCAGTCCGTAGGTCTGTCTGTCTGTCTGTCTGTCTGTCTGTCTGTCTGTCTGTCTGTCTGCCTGCCTGTCTGTCTGTGTGTCTGTCTGTCTGTCTGCCTGCCTGCCTGCCTGCCTGCCTGCCTGTCTGTCTGTCTGTCTGTCTGTCTGTCTGGCTGCCTGCCTTCAATAATAACTACATCACTAGCTAGTTAACCACATGACCTTATGCCAAACGGATTGGCTTCAATCTTCTGCACAAACGTCTTTATTCATTTGTTAACAAATCCACGAAAACAAATTAATGGAGGTCTCATGTCTTATGGGAATATAAATAAAAGGAAAGCTGCCATTGGGGCTGTTGGATGTTTACAATATAGGCGGACACAACTTACAATGGAAGACTGCACATGCCGAAATGTTGTGATGCCCGGGGAAAGGCCAACTGGCAATCACACGTTGTTGGGGATGACTGAGATATTGAAAACACACGAAATATATAATATATTTCACACATGCATACTGTTTCAGACTACTGCTGATAAATCATTATACAACACACAAAAGCTTTTTATTTTGTTATTATTCTGATAACCGGTTTTCTCCTCCTCCTCCTCCTTCTTCTTCTTCTTCTCTTCTTCTTCTTCTTCTTCTTCTTCTTCTTCTTCTTCTTCTTCTTCTTCTTCTTCTTCTCGATTCTTTCGATGGTCGTGAGTGGTAACTAGTTTGGCACACTTTAACTAATTATTTTCATATTTCTGACTTTAGCACACATTTCTGTAAGGTTTATTTTCTCTGTTGATATGCGATCATTTCCACAA
>JACEFZ010010101.1:0-33336 GCA_014155875.1 Cepaea nemoralis
TGCAAGCCCTACACTTCTGACACCACTTTATCCTAGCCTGTCATCAACCGATGTCACAGGCATTCCGGGATAACTTCTCTCGCACCACACAAAAAGACTTGCTAGTCGTACGAGAGGAATTGATTACACATTTTATTGCCACTGGCTCTTTGCATCACATCAATGTACAATAAACAGTCGCTAACAAATCACACACGAATAAATGCACAGAATTCCCTATCACTAGTCGTTTCCTAACCCTATTGCTAATCTATCTACTCGCTAACGAACTAAGCATCAATGCTAAACGATGCGTTCACTCTAAAGTCTGTGTCCCGTCTGATTCTACACCGCGTGCTGTTTACACAGTACGCGGAAGGACTTGGGGCGCACTACGGCTTTTGCGTGCGGCCTCATTCAGCACGCTAGAGTAGTGGCCTCTCTTGAGTTTCAGTTTAGTTCTCCGTGTCTATCACGTTGGCGTGATTATGCCGTGACCAGAGTGCTTACTCTCTGGTTGACACCTCCGTGTCCCATGAGAGAACTATTTAATAGTTCCCTTTCTTATTTATTCCCTACATCTACCCTGCCCTCATGTAGGGGCACTGGGTTACCTATATTCTACTTGAGGTAGACCACTCTTTCAGGGTGGTCTTCATTCCTAAGTCTTTGACAGACATGTTATGAGAAGAAATGGGTTGGAGAACTTAGTGACAACTGGCAAGATCGAGGGGAACAGACCAAGAGGAAGACCGAGAGGAAAATACCTAGATGGCTTGGCCACATGGCATGGACGAGACAGGAACACTGAGCTGATCCACGACACTGGTGATCGAGTGAAATGGCGAGTCATGACCGCCCACGCTTTCCGGCATGGCACATGATTGATTGATACTACGGTCGTCGAATCGACGTAGTGTAAAGCAAGATGTACAACTCAAAACGTACAAGTGTGTGATCGAGCAGAAACTCAATGAAAATGTCAAATTGAAACACGTACAACGCAGTCGGCAGCTACGTGAGCGGTTTCCTAATGAGAGAAGTGTACGAGGCATCTGGTTTACAGACGAAAAGACATTCACCGTAGCTACTCCAGTTAATTCTCAAAATGACCATGTTTATTCTGTTGTAACAAAGAAAATACAAGTTCAGGATTGTCGACTTTTAGAGAACGTGACCATTTCAGCCGCGGTATCATGGTATCAGTTGGTGTGTCTCGAATCGGAAAAACTAGTATTGTATTCGTTGAACCAGGCGCCAAAGTAAACAGTGAATACTATTGTGAACATGTTTTGAGACAAGAAGCACCAGGGGTTGGAAGAATACTAACATTTGCAGATGATATTCTTGCATATAGGCAGGGGAGAGATAGGGAGCAAACAGCCCAGGCGTTACAGGCGACAGTAGATAAAGTGATTGACTGGTGCACAGAAATGAGTGCTGTCATCCACCCGGAAAAGGCGGCTGTTTTGTGCTGCTCTCTGGACAACAGGATTGTAAGAGCTGATGTCCCAAGCCTCGCGATAGATGGTAGAAATGTCAGCAGAGGAGAACAAACTGAAGTATCTGGGGATCATATTTGACAGGAGCCTATCCTTCAAGGACCATGTGGAGACGGTCGTGACAAGATCTCAAAAGGGACTCAATGCACTTAAAACTATGGCTGCAATGGACATAGAGCAGAGAATGCTTTTCACACTATACCAGCACTTGATCCTCTCAGTAATTGATTATGGATTAGGTCTACTCACTGTCTCAGAGAGTCAGCTGGTGAAGTTAGAGCGCATACAGAACGAGGCTATGCGGGTCATTCTGGGATGCACCAGAGACACCCCAGTAGTGTGTATGCGTTACATCCTTGGTCTGCCGACTGTTGCTGGTAGGCTCAAGGCGATGCAGGCGAAGGCATACCTCAGAGTAGCTGCAGACACAGACCACCCACTGCATGAGGCGCTGGACGCAGTTAAGGGTCAGCGACTGATAAGAGAGAAATCATGGATGGCTCAGGCGGAGGATACGATCAGAATAGGTATGCCCCTTGGAGAACATTAGGCGTGGAGAGGAGTGGGTCAGAGTGCCAGCGGAGCAGTCAGACTTGTGCAGAGTTATAATCACACTGAGCCGGGAGTGCAGGGAGTGGCCAGCAGGGGCTATAGAAGCAACTAATTCAGGACAATGCTCACTCGAGTGATGTGATTATCTACACAGATGGTTCGGTGTCAAGAGGTGAGAGAAGTGGCTGGGGGTTCATACCCAAAGCTAATGGTCGATGTTTGGGGCAGGAGAGTCTGGCACATGATACCACAACATCCAGCTTAAGAATGGAAATGGAGGCAGTCACTGCGGCTCTCCGCTGGATGGAGAATACGACACATACACACATCGTGATTGTAACTGACTCAGAAAGCATGCTTCGATCCTAAACCAGTTGCCGACAAAGATTTAGGGCCTGGTCTGCCTTGCCATGAAATTTAGTCTTTATGTTGCATTTCTCGCACTAGTGTCATGCTTTGTACACTCCCAATTGTGAGTCTCCGCCCGAAGGCGTTGGGACAATGTGGAGTGGGGGGTTTGGTGAGGGGCGCCCAACATTCGGTGTAATATACATATATAAATCTGTATGTATAAATTATGTTCTCTTTGCTTATCTTTCTCACTACTACCATACTATTTCACCCAGCAGAATCTATCATTTGTTTCACCAAAATATGGCATTCCCTTTGTAATTTTCCCCCCTTGCATCCACATACAAGTGAAACCATACATTACATACTCAGACAGCAATTTCCTCTCCCCCATCTCCTCTCTGCCCGTCTCCCTGTCTCCGTGTCTCCATTCTCCCAATAAAATCAGCCACGGGTAAAATCCAATGTCTGCCCGTCCTCTAATAACCACAGACAATGAAGGAAATTATTCAACAATTCCACAGCTAATAATAACCGAACATCAGTGACGCAGACAAGAGCGATGCCAGCCCTGTCATTAGCCAGATACTGCTGAATGAAAATAGTAACATTGTGTGAAGCCGAAACAGTCGCAAACAGTGGAGTTGTTAGCGTTAGAAATCATACATAAACACACATAACATGCACGACATATGGCAACTAAGGTAAATATCAAAACGATGTTTTCACGTAATGAATTTGATTAATGAAGACACGAACAATAGATCGCACTATTTATTGCCTGGCATAATTCACTGCTTCTCTACAGGTACATGCTGCAGAATACATACAAAATAAAGTAACTAGATACATCCTTCAAGATGAAATATTTCTCTGTCTGTCTGTCTGTCTGTCTGTCTGTCTGTCTGTCTGTCTGTCTGTCTGTCTGTCTGTCTGTCTGTCTGTCTGTCTCTCTGTCTGTCTGTCTGTCTGTCTTTCTGTCTGTTTGTCTGTCTGTCTGTCTGTCTGTCTGACTGTCTGTCTGTCTGTCTGTCTGTCTGTCTGTCTGTCAACTATGATATGGTAGCGCCATCACAGTGTGTAGGCCTAGAGCAAGGAGGAAGAGCTGGCCAGCCTTTCCCTTCTATGTCATGCGACGACCCCAGGTGTTACCTAAACTCTAGTGTGGAGTGGAATCATTCCCTTGGACGTAGGTCAGCATGGCTGAATAGATAATAACGCGTATTCTTAAACATCCGGTGTGTGTTCCACCCCTACACCGGACAATTGGACTAAAATGTTGACCTATCGTCCTTGACCTGGGGACTTAAATTACAAGTACCTCTGAAGTCGGAGTTGGTTCGCCTAATGGCGAGGGACACTGCTATTAGGAAAAGCAAATTCACACGCAAAATTCAGTCCAGCAGTAATTGAAGTTATGTATAGACTACGCTTGAGTTCACAGCGAGCAAGCGCAAAATAAATAAAACATTAATAATTCCTGACACAACACTGTATACTTAGTATTGAAGATATACACACTACATTTTCAGGTTGCGTGACAATCATCTTGTTAATAATAAGAGAATCGAGAATGTATGTCACTATGGGAAACAACAAAGGGCCAGGATGTTTCAATCCTTATATTCTTAGACCTTCTCTCCATAGAACTGTCACACTACACAATTTTTGTGAGAACTGTCTTCCAGACCTCTCTGACCCTCTCCAAGGCGAGAAACAGTGGGGTGTGCAAATTCGGTAGTGGAATTTCACGTGTAGGAAAATGTATGCTGGTAATTCTGGAGTTAGAATTCTGAACAAACGTGGTTCTAGGTGAGGGAACTAAACGAGGCACTAACACGAAAGCAGAACTGCAGAAACGTAATAAATCTAGCTCTTTTCGGTTAGAGTTAGTGTTTAAATGTTTGCATATCCTTTACAGGACATTGCTGTCAACATCAGCATCTTTCAGCTGATTGTTGATTTCTTGGCAATATTACTCTCAGTAGTTTGCCATTGCTTTCTGAGCGACCTGCTCACATAACCCGTAAGTTACCAACGCGGTTAGGACCGCAACCGATTCTCGCCGTCGTCACGTTACTCACGAGAGTATACGGGATTACGGAGAAAGTCGCTAACGCCTAGGCCAGGGAGATCGGCTTAGAGTTAGTACTCTGCGAAAATTATTATTTGTAAATCCTTTCCGCCAATGTCTGGAGTCAAAGGTCGGAGCAAAGGTCATAGGAATGACCCGGATGCCATTAATTAGAAATTAGAAACTGATGCGAGTGCTCTAAACACGATACGTGTGTGTGTGAGTGTGTGTGGTGTGTGTGTATGTGTGTATGTGTGTGAACGGGAATTTGGGTCCTTGTGTGTGTTGTCTAATGGGTTGTGTTTTTTGTTTGTGTGCAGCCTAATGGACTCTGGGTTTTTGGGTGGAAATTTTCATGTTGGCTTGGATCATTAAGGGGAGAATATTGTCACAGATCAGTTCGACCAAACATTACGTGGTGATGTGCTCTGTGCTCTTTCATTTAATGTTTTTACCAAAATTGTTTGCTGCGACCATGGGACTTTTTGTTGCTGCTGATGCTTCAGCTTCTACTGCTAATTTAAACCCGTTAATATACTTTTTTATCAATGGAGCTACGGAAGCGAAGTGCCTGGCACGCTTTCCTGCCCGTTTGGAATTCATTTGTCCCATTCCTCATTACAGCGGGGAATTTGTAAATGTCTTGGGAGCTCCCAGGTCGACGCCGGCTACAATTCCTTGGTGGATAAGATAGGGCAGAGAGATATAGACCTCATCACTTTTCGAGTACAATTTGATCTATAAAAATATGGGTTTAGCACCATATATCCGTGCGTTAGCGAAGTTGATAGCCAGTTGTGCCGCTAATGTCATGAGCACTGTTGCGGGTTCGAACCCTGGGCTCATCGCCTGCGAAAGTGAGAGAAATATTGGCCACCTAATCTTCCATACATTCAAGCCTACAAAATGTGATTGTGCTATCACTTCACAGACCCACTGCGGGAAACTGTTTTGGGATACATTTTCGTAGCACCGTATGCTCACTATTCTCACAATGTGTGATAGGGTTGTACTTTACTGACTACTCTAATGTTAGACTATTATTAAATAACGTCATCTATAGTAACTACTACTACTACTACTACTACTACTACTACTACTACTACTACTACTACTACTACTACTACTACTACTACTACTACTACTATTACTATTACTAGTTTAGTTTAGTTTAGTTTAGTCGTTGGATCAATATCACGGTAAACGGGTTTTAACCCATAAGTGCTCCGTTTTCCTCCTAACTCAAACCTGAGTCTCGAGAAACTCAGCTCAACGCACGAACTCCGTAGCATCGGCGAGGATCCTAAAATACCTTGGGTAGATTTTTAACTCGAAATTTTGCCCGGGCAGCGCTGTTAGGCTACTCTTTTTCTATTTCCAACTGCCAAGGGAATACTGCCAACAATACACATGGGCGTCCGATCTCACTGCCCAGAGACCAGGGGAAATATTATTACTGGAAGTCCACGTGAAAACACCCCGGACCTCACCGGGGCTTGAACCCGGGACCTCCAGCACTCGAGGCGGACACCATACCTCGAGACCAGTCAGCTACTACTACTACTACTACTACTACTACTACTACTACTACTACTACTACTACTACTACTACTACTACTACTACGACTACTACTACTACTACTACTACTACTACTACAACCGCTGCTGCTGATGCTGCTGCTACTTCAAATACCAATGTTACTTCTACTCGATGGGTGACATGGTAAATGGTACACCGGCCACCTTTACTGCCCAATACATTTGAACATGGCTGGATCAGGGTGCGGGTGTCATTAAACATCTACCGTGACATACACATACCTAGTGCTAGCTAGCAACTGCTACTACTATTAGTAAAAGAAAGTTAGTGATAGTTCAATAGTAGAGTGATGTTGCAGCTACAGGTAAAGTAGTAGCAGAAGCAGTGGCATTAGTCGAAGTAGTAGTAGCAGTAATAGCAGCAGTAGCAGCAGAAATAGTAGTAGTAGCAGTATTAGCAGCAGTAGCAGCAGCAGCAGCAGCATCAGCAGCAGTAGTAGTAGTAGTAGTAGTAGTAGTAGTAGTTCTAGTAGTAGGAGCAGCAGCAGCGGCAGCAGCAGCAGCAGCAGCAGTAGTAGTAGTAGTAGTAGTAGTAGTAGTAGTAGTAGTAGTAGTAGCAGCAGCAGCACCAGTAGTAGTAGTAGTAGTAGTAGTAGTAGTAGTAGTAGTAGTAGTAGTTGTAGTAGTAGTAGTAGTAGTAGTAGTAGTAGCAGTAGTAGTAGTAGTGGTAGTAGTAGTAGTAGTAGTAAAAGTAGACGTAGCAGCAGCAGCAGCAGCAGCAGCAGTAGTAGTAGTAGTAGTAGTAGTAGTAGTAGTAGTAGTAGTAGTAGTAGCAGGGAAAGACTGACCACTATTCCTCCGTGCAGTCAGGCCTATACAATGAGATGATCTAATACCTGACATGCCCACAGCACATGCCTGCTACGAGACTTATATTTAACTAGACTCTATCTAACCTGCCGGCCTGGTTGTCTTGAGTTCAATACTCATCCTATGTCGTTAATGTACCTGGACTCTTAAGTCAACCCAGTCTAATAGGTACCACGAAATGTCTTGGTAAGTCAGGGTGTATTTTTAATGACTGTGCAGTATTTGAAAATATTACCGGTCCAAGTTTTGTATTTGCCTATTATGTTGCATGAACTTTACAGAGGGTGATTACAAAACTTGGATCGGCAATATGTTCAAACACTGCACAGTCATTACAAATACAGCCTATAAATTCATACGGTGTGATTTTGGGTCTTTGACTAAATGCCCAATGCGCATATAGCGTGTAACAGGATCTTTTACTGACGTGCTTCAGTATCTGAAACTTGATGCTCTGTGCGAGCCAGCTTTCTTCCATAATTAGATATCGTACAATGAGGCATATGCTAGAAGGTAAAATTATCAGGTGAGAACTGACATGATAAAGTGAATTGCTTTGCACTGCTGCGTCAAGTCTGTGGCTCAGTACATCTGATTTCGACAAATATTTTTTTGGTGTTTGCTTTTACGGGTTCTGCCTTGAAGAGATTAGAGCTAGAAGCGCTATGGTAAAGGTAGCGTTTTGCAAAATGGAAAACATAATGACCAATGAAAAGATGTATTTTACAATGGGGAATGAAGTGATAAATTGCTTCATAGAGCCTGTCCTTTTGTATGTAAGTGAAGCGTGGACAATGAGCAGACAAGCTGAAAAAACATCTATTGACAGTTGTGGGATGTGGATTTTAATTCCTGAGAATAATTCGTTAAAATGTCTAGGGGGTATTATTGATTCTCTGGTCACTGGTAAGAATGCAGGGTGATCAGGGATATTTACCACAAATCCCAGGAAGAAAGAGCTCAATCCTTGAAACAATGGCATCTGTGTGTAGGTTTCCCTTCCCACTTCATCACCCTTTACATTATCTATGGTGCTAGAAGGATATTGATTGCTCACAACATATAAACAACCACTTGTTGGACACCACATTTACTTGATGTACACAACACTTTTGGACAAACAGTTCAGGTATTAACTCAAGATCTGCAGTTACATATATATAGGTGTAATAAACACTATGCATTTTCAGACAGGCATGGGAATAATGTGCAGTATTACAACATAGTACCCAGTGACCCCACAAAAACAACAACATGTTATCACAAACAACATAACAACCACAAATTGGTTCTGCTAACTTGACTCATTGTACCTAGATAAAATCACATTGGTCTAGGTGCAGAAACCCAACATATATATATTTGTTTCTGACACCATGTACAATTATCATATTTAAAAATAATGAGTTGATGTCAAAATACTATTTACCTTAACCATCATTGGTTATACCTCAATAACACTCTTTATATGTCATAGAAGAAAAAAACACACATGAAAACAGTTGATACTAATAATTAAATTAATTAATTATAGTGTTCATTTAGGCATTGCAGATGGGTATTCTTCTCCAGTGCAAAACAGTTAATGTCCATATTTATCCGTGACAGCAATAAATACTCACAGTCATGTTTAATGTCCACTGAAGTTTGTTGCGGAACAAATTATAATCCTTATTATGAAATAAATTCACCACATATCTCCTCCGTGGAGCTGAATTCAAGAATCTTCTTTGCGAACGGCTCGGTGTCAGTGTGAAATTGAGGCCTGGGTTGGTCATACCTTCAGGAGATGCATCTTTGGTCTTGGACTAAGGTTCTTCCCTATATCACCATATCTGATGAAAAGGATGCCTACCTTTCAGCGTCTCGGCTTATAATATCCGAATCTCAATTTTGTTCCCACAGATTTTTCACCCACCTAGTCATCAGTCTATAACCTATTCCACCGTTATTGGCATTTAGGCTGACATGGGACCAGCACAGAGTTCTGATTCATTATTTACTTTCAGTGTAGACATACAATTCTGCTTGTTATTCATTTGGTTCATCTGGAATTAATTCCAGGATTCTGCTGCAGGCATGGAACTGAAGAATATTGACTCCACCACATATCCAGGGTTGCAAGCCATCAGGTGATTCCTGTGGTTGCAGGCGTAGAGGCATTTACTCCGCTAGCTGCTTTCATATGGTCTTTTTTTTTCCAGGTTTGGGAACCTTGAGGTAATCTGGTGTAGGCATGGTTTTCAGTTGGCACCTTGGTTGTATTGGTTCAATGTCTTCTTCCCCTTTGTTTGAGTTGGTGTTCATAGCTAGAACTTGGTGTTGCATGGCTGGAACCTTATGTTTGACTTTTGCAGCTGTGAGATGTTCCTTCCACTTTTCTGTTGCTCGCTATGGAGCTATTGAGCGCCGCAGTAAACATTGAGGTATTGCTAGATCCAGACTATGGTTTGGACATTCACTTTATGGCTGTTGACCCAGGATCCAGTGTTAGTGATATAGTCCCTCCAAATTCAACCACCACCTGCTTCTCTTCTATAGAAAAGGGATGACAAGAATACAACACTAGCATTAACCTACTGTGTTATGGTAAAAGGTTTACAACACAATTACAAACACAAATACAAAACACCAAGGGGAGAAGGGGAAAGGAGTGGGTGTCCATGTTCCACTGTCCCTCATTGCTGAGTAGAGCCATTCTGACTCTTCATAGTGAGTAAGGTATTTTCTCACTTATATTTTGTTCTGTTGTTACTGGGACTAGTGGATGGGTGAAGTCATTCTGTCCATCCAACATGTTGATATTGTCTCTCTCATTACTTGAAGAGAATAGCCTATACAGAATCCCTGTGGTTTCTAATGCCGCGTCTTCATTTCGGCACTATAATCATCACTAGGTCAAGACTATTCACCATTGGCTTCTTAAGTACTGACATACATATGTATTCTTACATCAACATCCTCTAATCCCACGGTGCAACATTAAAATGTATATTCCCACAGTAAAAAGTAACAATCAGAACAAAGAAAATTCTCATACCAGAAAAAGACATACATGTACATTTCTCTGATATTAAGTACATGATACTCATACATAATAATTAATCATAATGCTGATGCAGGGAGCCTTTGTTTTTGGGTTTTCTCAGGGGTTAATCCATAACTTAAAACATACATTGTTTTCCCCCACTGCGTACAGCAGATGAGGATAGTAGTCGCTGTGATATATTTTGTCAAGGACTGCTATTATTCAAGCAATTTATTCACATCAATCTTCGCTTCTGTTCCTACTACAGTGAGGTGATGCGGAGTGAATCCTATCCGAACATGCATTTACATCACGCGTTTAATTGTTCTTGAATTTATATTCAAACATGGCCTGTCCCTAACACTATTTTATGAAATGATTATATGTTCACCCTCATATGGAGTGGTTACTAATCTGTTAACAAAAGAATGGTACTAAAATTTAGCACTATATTTCCAAGTTACAGATTATAATGTGGCAAAATATTTTATCCCCTGACTAAGTAAGAGTCAGGAATATGCGTAATCATTTGTATGTCCCCGCATGGATAAAACACCTTTCTATAGTACATAGATTATTTGCAGATTTCTAAGCATAAATAGTGAGATATTGTTCACCGTGCCTAGAAGTGTTAACATAGGAATATGAAATTGACAGACACTAGTTCTTTACTATGAAGCATGAATCAGGGGTCTGCTCCTACATTGAGAAAATCTCTAGAATGTGTTTCAGACATGAGAGTTGATACTTTACAGTACACATAATATTCATAGATTATAGCACTACTAGTGAGATATAAGTTCATAATGCCTCTACAAGATATTAACATATGGATTTGAAATTGTAAGACATAGGAAAAATTACAGCGTGGCGCCCACATGTGTTTCCTTAGTAAACATCATCCAGCCTGGTTTAAGAGAATTGTAACTAATTCTTAATTAAACATACTGGTCTATGTAATACATAAATATATCTTAATAATGTAGATAACATACCAATAGCTTGAAGAGAATCATGTTTTTAAGGCAAACTACCTTCTCCCCGAAGGGAAAGGTCGACTTTCTTGTGTGTTCTCTTGACTAGAAATGGCCGCTTCAGTCTTTGTTTTCCCCCTCGCCAGGATTGGCCAGATACGGGAGAGAAAACAAGCCAAAATAAATTTAGCTGTGCCACGGTCAGTCTATCGCTGTTTTATTTTCTCCTGCATTAAGTAAGTTACTTAAACAGTAATTGTAAGGGTTTGGTTATTTTTAAGGGAGTCCATAAATAGGAAAGGGTAAGGACGTTTTATTATACCACAACAGTGAAAGTGTGGTTTCTGAATACAATTTGAAGACTACCATGAAAAAAACAACAACAACCAGACAAACAAACAAATTTTCTACTATAAACAAATGAAAACCGTAAACTGATTAGAGAAAATAGATGTAGACAGTGAACATTTTTAGGCACATTATGAGCAGAAACAAACTGGAGAACTTAGTGGCAGCTGCCAATATTGAGGAGAAAAGAACAAGCGGAAATCAGAGAAGTACAAACCTGGATAGCTTGACGACGTGACATGGTCGAGAGAAGAACACAGAGCTGATCCACGACTCTGGTGATCGTGTGAAATAGCGAAACGTGACTACCCACGATTATCGGCATGGCATAGAATGATGACTCTTTCCCTAGCCTTTGATTATCTACCTACCGGCAGGTTTGTGCCTCTCTTCCTCTGGTTCCTATCACCTGCACTGCCCGGCATGGAAGACCAAACCAGAAGCTGTTAGTGTTACGGGGACACGCAAACTCCTCTACCACTTCAGCGTGGAGGAAACACAACAGATGGGATCAGAGGAGATGACAAAGTCTCGTATTATCGCCTTGTCTTCCCATGGGAATTATTGGGTAACAATGTTGATTCAGGTAAAGTACGAGGCGGCTTGACATGAAAACATTGAACTTAGTTTTGAAGGTGAATATATTTTGAAAAATTAAAGAAAAAATGTAAACATTTTCGATGTAGTCACCGTTGCGTTCAATGCAAGTTCTACAGCGCCGATAAAGTGCTTGGATTCCTGGAGAAAAATCGACTCTCAGGTCACTACTCGATGTGCCTGAACCGGTCATGAACAGTCTGTCGCAGCTACGTTGTTTTGAATCTTCCTACTCCACTTATACACTTGCTGGACTGACCGGGATGCATCACCATACTGGACCTTCATTCACCAATGAATTTCTATAGGTTGTAATCCTTCACTCATCAAAACACAAATAACAGAACGCTGTTTCTCTTTAGTGCATGCCAAAATTGGGGCTGCCATCTTTAAACTGTCGTTATTACCTCACGTGTTCGTCTGAACTGTGATGTCACATGCTGAACGCTCTTGACATCCTTATCAACACCATTGACATGTTATAAGAAAAAGGGGTAGTTATTGTAATTTCAATCACACATTTATATTTCTCATTTTATTATAATTTAGTCGGGATATAGAACCGAACCTGCACAGTTCGCGGAGACTGCATTAGCCAGCTCAAGACCACCTGTTCTACACCGCAAGGTACTATATGCAGCAGCTGACAGACAGACAGACAGACAGAGAGACAGACAGAGAGACAGACAGACAGACAGACAGACAGAGAACTATAATGGCGCCGCAGTGTCTAGGGCCTATAACACCGCACTGATAATGTTATGACAGTTCATAAATAAACACACACGCATTGTTTGGCGCGCACAGAAGGAGAACAAAGAAGTAGGGATTAGAGGACGCACTAAACATTCTGATAATGTTATGAGCACAGTAGTCGTAGTAGTCGTAGTAGTAGTTGTAGTAGTAGTAGTAGTAGTAGTAGTAGTAGTAGTAGTAGTAGTAGTAGTAGTAGTAGAAGTAGTAGTAGTAGTAGTAGTAGCAGCAGCAGCAGCAGTAGTAGTAGTAGTAGTAGTAGTAGTAGTAGTAGTAGTAGTAGTAGTAGTAGTAGTAGTAGTAGTAGTAGTAGTAGTAGTAGTTTTCGACGCCTAGATTAGTCGCCTACTTGAATGAGGAAAAGTTTACCACTCATTGATCTTTGCTCTCAGTTCTGAAAATAAAATCCTCCGATCAAACCACAGAACCATTGCGGGAAACTATCTGGGGACATCACCATCACATCTAGAGGCCTCACCGGTACAGACTCCGTGGACAAGTGGTGAAGCCGCTTGCCACACGCTTCAACGATTGTGAGTTCGATTCCGGGGTACGTCGTTCGGTTCACGGGTGTAATGTTCTCGGTGACTTCTGAGGGTCGTCGCTGGAGCTACGGTCTAAGTGCTTTGTGCGTCGCTTTCGCAGGCCACGCTGTGGAAAGAGACATATCAATTAGGGAGCTCTTTGAGGCACAAGGATAGTTCATAATTACATATACATGTATTGTATGACGCTCCTAGAAATAAAAGACAGACGTATAATTCTAGGAGCGTCAAATAATAGAGTCCAAGTGGCCTCATAGAGTTTCTTAATTAATATTTCTGTTTAATACCGGTACAAAATTAAAACCCACCAATTATTTCTCTTCTTTAAATGTTCGTTAATATACTGGACACATCATTAGGGTCCAGTGTGTTTGTGTATTTGTTATTTGACCTATGCTGATTTAATATAAATTTCTGAGACCTATTGTGCTATCGCAACGGTTAAATACGCATTGTGTTCCATAGTTGTGGGTTCATGTAGATGATAGACCTGGCTAATGAAACAAAGACACCTATTTAGGTGTGTCTAGTTGATCTTGCGTCGAAGCACACTTGTTCCTGTAGCGAAGTGCCGCCGTCAAATAAAGGTGACAATTTCGAATCCCGATAGGTAACTACTGCTTTCAATGTTGATGTTGTCTAGCGCGCTCTACTCTCTACTTCATTATTTTAATTCTATAAGTGCCATACATTACACGTATTTTTATTTATTACCTACTGAAAGAGATGGAGCCATACAGGATAAAACCCGGTGCAATGAGATCCTCCCAGTTGAATTTTAAACAGCGATCACTGAAACGGGTGATTTGGAATACTGTCTGCCTGCCAGCTACTCAAGCAACCACATTTCTGCAACCCGGTATCAATCTCACTGCCACACTGGCAAGCGACGCCGACATACTGGAATCAATCTTTATTATTGGTTTCTCTTCTGACCCTACGTGTGTCTTTGTTGCAAATACAATCTGCTCCTTCCCTAACCTGAATGAATGATTGGTTGTGGATATTGAGTTCTTGGTGAGTTATTGCATATTTTATTTCTATCGTGGTCGTCACTATGGCAGTGGAATTTTAAACAATATTTGCACACTGAGTGATTCAATTTTGATTTCAGTGGCTTAAAATACACCAGACAAATACAATCCAGATGTACAATATTCAACTCCATACTTCAGTTATACGTGGATAAATTATTTGATTTAAAGGTTTAGTTGTAGATAAAATGTAGCTCTCTCTCTCTCTCTCTCTCTCTCTCTCTCTCTCTCTCTCTCTCTCTCTCTCTCTCTCTCTCTCTCTCTCTCTCTCTCTTTTATTAGATAGAGAACAAGTAGTATCACGCAATAAATCGTTATTTCAAACCATTACCATTAATATTGGAGTACTTCAGGGGACTATTCTTGGCCCTCTGTTATTTGCCATTCATATACATGATCTCCCCTTATATCTTTCGTTGCCCTGAGATCTATTTGTAGACGACTGCACAGTATATACAAACGCTATTGATTGTAATGTGCTAGAATCATCATTGCAACAGGAATTAAATAGTGTAGTTAACTGGAGTTATGCAAACCGCATGCAAATTAACATGTCTAAAACACAAGCTATGTTAATGCAACCAGACGAAGACTTCACACTATAAACTCACAGAGAACTCTTCAGCTAAGCATTGGTAGCACGCCTGTAGAAAGTCTAACCGAGCACAAAGCACTGGGTCTTTTCATTGATCAAACTCTAACCTCTAATTCCCATGTTTATGTTCTCGTTAAACAAATAGTCAAAAATGTATACCAACTTGAAATAAAAAAATTTCCTTCATGAAAACACAAGAAAGATATTCTATATTGACTATTGCTCCACAATCTGAGTTGCTCCAAATCATTAACAAAACGCCTTTATTCACTCCAGAAAAGGGCAGTGCGCTTAATTAATGGTAAAAAGTTTGCCGACAATTCTAACCTACATGAACGTCTTCAGTTACTGCCACTCCACAAACGCTTACTTTTTAATAAGGTCAAACTAATTCACAAAATCCTATTTCAAAATGCTTTAGGTTACCTTTGGCAACTGTTTAAATATAATGAAAGACATAGCGAACGGCTAATATGTGGCTGGGGGATGGGTGGTTTGAGGTGTGGGTGGGGAGAGGATGTGTGGGTTGGTGGGGGAATGTTTGTGGGTGGCGAGTGTGTTTTGGTTGGGGGAACAGGTGAGGGGAGAGTGTGTGGGTGGGAGATGTGCGGAAGGGGGATGGATCGGTTGGTGGGGTATGTATGTGTCCCTTGGTGCGCGTGTGTTTGGGTAGGTGGGGGTGTTGTGTGGGTGGGGTGATGTATGGGTAGGTGGGAGATGGGCCTCATAACATTGTAATTTGCCTTGTTTGTGTTTACAACATTCATTTCACAATGTTTATTTTTCTTCCTATGTAAATGTATAATGTTCTTGATGAATTAAAGACGAGTGATTGGAAGGGCCGAATGTAAGACGGGCCTACGCGCCCAATTTGTGACCCTAATAAAGTTGATTTGATTTGATTAAACCTAGGATAGACTTACACAAAACAAGTTTAGCGTACTCTGCCGCTCAGTTGGGGAACAGTCTTCCACAAGAAATCAAAGACACCACTAATCACTATACACACAGTCGTAACCTGTTTGAACACTATCTCTGTACAGACTAAAACAAAATAACAAAAATAAAAATTATCTCAAACGACAAGTAGTATAATAAACATTCCATATGTAGGGTTTTTACATCTTCCTTAGGTATTTATAATGACCATGTAAACAATTGTCTAGTGAGTCATGCATTTTTTAAAATTGTTTTCCATGCATTTTAATGCATATTGTTCTGTTTATGTCTAAGATTGGCTTTATAAGTGGTGTATGAATGGAAAAACGTATAAGAGGAAAGAGAGAAGAAGGGCAGAATGCCAGACGGGCTTGCGTGCCCAATTCTTAACCCTCTTAAAATAAAGTTCGTTTGTTCGTGCGTTCGTTCGTTCTCTCTCTCTCTCTCTCTCTCTCTCTCTCTCTGTCTCTCTCTCTCTCCTCTCTCTCTCTCTCTCTCTCTCTCTCTCTCTCTCTCTCATATGTGGAACAATCTTCCACAAGAAATCAAAGACACCACCAATCCCTATGCAGACAGCAGCAACCTATTTGAACACTATTTCAGTACAGACACTACTATCCCCCCCCCCCCCTCTCCCCTTCCACCCAACGAAAGAAAAAATTATAATGATTATCTCAAATGACAACTAGTAAATCATACACTCTCAGCGTAATGTGGTACGTTACACTTACCTTGGGTAATTGTAATAGCCATGCCAACAATTTGTTTTAGTGAGTCATGTATTATTGATTACTGAAATTGTCCATGTTTTAATGAATATTGCTCTGTTGTTGTCTAAGACAAGCTTCATAAGTGATGTTTGGATGAAATAATGTATGGGAGCAGAGAGACCAGAAGGGGAGATTTGCATATCCTATTTTACAGGACATCGCTGTCAACACCAGTACTGCTGTTGTTGATGTCTTGGCAAGTTTACGTTCAGTAGTTTGCCATAAACCATCATGTTAAAACCCAGCGCGATACAATCTGCTGCCAAATCGGTCGTAGCTGTGTTTGAACGCAGGTAAGGGATATTACGAACCGTGCCCGTAACGCCTTTGCAACGGAGACCGGCATATATATATATATATATATATATATATATATATATATATATATATATATATATATATATATATATATATATATGCCTGGATGTGAGAGGGCAACCATATCTCTAAACTTATATATATATATATTTGCCGGGTTGTAAATGGGATAGGGGTTTACGTCCTTTTAGTAGTTTTTTGGATTGTGGTGCTGGATTGACCCCAATCCAGCTGGTTTGGGGTTGGGGGTTGGGGGTTGGGGGTTTAGGGTAGGGGTTGGGGTTTTGGGGTTAGGGTTGGGGTTTTAGGGGTTAGGGTTAGGGTTGGGGGTTAGGGTTGGGGGTTGGGGTTTTGGGGTTTTTTTGTTTCTCCTAATTATACTTTCGGGATTGACCTCGCTGGATTCCCCCAATCCAGCTCGGGTAGGGTAGGTACTTAGGTCATATGTAAGGGTTGAAAATTTCTAAAAAAGACATTTTTTTCTAAGGGCAGATAACGGGTTTGTGTGTAAATTTTTTAAACAAATTTTTAAAAAAAAAAAAAAATTAAAGACAACCAAAGGCGCCCCGGCGGCGGGCGCGGGGCGGCGGGCACGGGGCGGGCGGTCGCGGGCGCGGTCGCGGGTTCAAAACCCATAAAATACGTCGCATAGGTAGGTAGGTGGTCATTCGTAGTCATGGATCCTAGATGGAAACATCCTTTTACCTCGATGATTGCGGGACCAACAGGTTGTGGTAAATCCGTCTTTGTACAACAGTTTCTGGCCCAGCTCCCAGACATGGTCGACCCGATTCCAGAGGAGATTATATGGTGCTACGGAGAGTGGCAACCCATGTATGAGACTATGAAGGGTGTCCAATTTAACGAGGGACTACCCGATGTGGAAAAATGGACTGGGGATAGACGGCGATTAGTGGTTATAGATGACCTAATGTCCGAGACAGATGATAGAGTGACCAAACTATTTACTAAGGGTAGTCATCATAGTAATCTCAGTGTCATGTATATAGTCCAGAACCTTTTTGGTAAGAACAAAGAACAAAGAACTATCAGTCTGAATTCGCATTACCTAGTAGTGTTTAAAATCCTCGAGACGGATCGCAAATTGCCAACCTGGCCAAACAGATGTACCCAAGGCCGCGTGTCATATGTCCAAGATAGTTTTAAAGACGCGACATCGACGCCACACGGGTATTTGTTATTCGACCTTCGACAGGAAACACCGGATCAGCTCCGTTTACGCAGTCGTATATTTCCTGACCAGCACCAAGTTGTCTACGTCCCCAAGTAATATGTCCAACCGAGTGAAACGGCACGGGCCCATGCTGCGATTTCTAGGTGAGGCAAAGCCAGCCGCCGCAAAAGCCGTAATTAAAACGGCATCCCCGGATCTCGTCCAATCAATATGTGAATGCTGTCACAATGTCTTAAAAGGGAATGTTCCCCTGACACCGAGTCAGAAGCGCCGACTGCAGCGACACAAAAACAGTCTGAGAGCGCTCACGGGGTAAGAAACTGTCGCTCAAGAAAAGGAAACAGATCCTGCAACAAGGTGGTTTCATAGGTGCCTTACTCGGCCCAATTTTAAATGTGTTGAAGGGCATCGTGGGATTGTAATGGCCAAGAAAATGCTCCTGATCGACCCTCGTTTGCTAGAAAGACCCTATACACCACCCGACACACTAAACGATAGCCTGCGTGACTTGGACCAACAAATGCGCCAAGTCCTGGAGAGTGAAGATCTGCCACCATCGTGAAAAAGCCCGAGTATACCAACAAACCTTGCAGCGATATCTGAATCGACTAGATCAGTACAGACACAAGCCTTTAGGCCTAGTGGATATCAAAGAACAAAAACCCGAAGTCAGCACTTACCTGCATCCGAGACCACTCAGTCAATAACCGAGACACCTAGTCAACCTATTCAAGTAAGTGAACCCAAGAGTCAAGTAACTGCCCATACTCCAATAACACCCAAGAGTCAAGTAGTTGAGACCACTCCAGCTGTATAAGCTCAGACGAAAGAAGAAGCCGAGTAAGTTAACTACGCCCAAGTGGGAAAAATGGCCGCGCAATTAAGAAAGTATTACTACGATCCCTCAGCAGCCGGGGGCCTATGGCGGGGCCGCCGCCTTAAAAAGAAATTCTAAACTGAACGCTAAGCAAATAGAGAAATGGTTACGCCATCAGGACACGTATACTTTGCATAAACCGATCCGTCGGCGTTTTCAAGAGACGTCAGACCATAACCGGTGGGATAAATCAGCAGTTTCAAGCCGACTTGATAGATATGCGCCTATTACAAAGATACAACGACGGGTTGTCGTATCTAGTGACCTGCATCGATGTGTTTAGTAATTACGCCTGGGCCATTCCGATCCAGAAGAAAACGGCGAAAGTGCTGGTGGAGGCTGTGAGTAAAATCTTTGGTGATAGACAACCGGTAAACTTTCAGACCGACAAAGGGTCGGAATTTGTCAACCAGACCTTCCTAAAGTTTCTGAAAGACCGAGGTGTGCATTTCTTTACCACCGAGAATGAAGACGTTAAGGCCTCTATAGTGGAAAGATTCAACCGGACGCTTAAAGAAAAAATGTGGTGGTATTTCACCAAGACTAATACACTGCGCTATGTCGACGTCATAGATAACCTGATCCGGAACTACAACGGTTCCTATCATAGAAGTATTCGCATGGCTCCCCGACAAGTCAACTATAATAATCAAGAAGAGGTGTGGCATAACTTGTACCAAAAACCCGACGGGTCAAGAAAAGTACATTTTACAGAAGGGGACCGAGTCAGACTGGCTCAACCCAAACAACCTTTTAAAAAGGGCTATGTGCCGGCGTGGACAGAAGAATTGTTTACCCGTCAGTCGTATAAACCAGACCAGTCCGGTGACGTATGTGCTAAAAGACGATTCGGGCGAAGAACTACGAGGATCATTCTATCAAGAAGAGATCCAACCAGTCGGAGATAAACAAGTGTATCGGGTTGAAACCGTCTTACAAGAAAGACGAAGGAGAGGTGGTGGTAAAGAGTATTTAGTGAAATGGTTCGGGTATAATTCGTCATTCAACTAGCTGGGTCTCAGACCTAACTAGATACCAGAGGCTAATGGACGAAGACATTGCGGAAACTACTGTACTGCGCCCACAAAATAACCCACCCAGCGAAAGAACCTCGTTCTGGTCGTTTTTTGGTCAACGGGTGCCGCGAACAGAGATTGTCTTCTTCTGTCAGATGGTCGTTATATACACCGTTATTAGGCGTATCACTATTCAATCTGAGTCGCGGCAGCGCCGAAGCATCTGAGGGCAAGCTGTGGATTGCGCTAATGAGTAGTTGTCTGGGTTACATGCTACCTAACCCTAAACTATGAGCTTCTACGTGACATTACCGAGCAATGCTTCACCGAATATGTTTCCCAACAACAACCCGGGTCACTTTTTCGTCAAGTTGCCGCAGACTATTGATGTGACCAAACAATACGAAGTGGGTTTGGCCGAAATTCAGTTTCCCAACTACTACTGCAATGTGTTAGAGAATGAAGTGTGGTTCATATACATACCACCCCAGGGGAAACATCCCATAAGAGTGGTGTGTCCCTCGGGTATGTACAGCTCACCAGCTGGTTTTATAGAGGAACTGAATCGACTAGTGAAAGGGGAGGAAGAGCGTGACAAGGCACGTCCTGATCGGTTAGTGAAAGAGACTGATGACAAGGTGCGAGTCAGATTCTATTATAACAAAGCCTTGAAG
Source organism: Cepaea nemoralis (assembly GCA_014155875.1). Lineage (NCBI taxonomy): Eukaryota > Metazoa > Mollusca > Gastropoda > Stylommatophora > Helicidae > Cepaea > Cepaea nemoralis. The sequence continues at coordinate 20,531 of JACEFZ010010101.1, forward strand.
AGAGCCCTCGTGAAACTATTCGAACCGGGGGCCACTGTTAAATTTAGCGAGAGATTGAGAAGCATTTTAGGTTTTCCCGTCTGGTAAGGTGACGGACGCCAACCCTTTAATGGAAGGCGAGGTGGTGGTAGAACTGAATAATGACCTTCAAAATGTCTACGTCTATTGCGATCTTATAGCCGCGAGACCAGTCGGAGACGCCATGGTCCCACTACTAAGGACTGTCCCGATCTTGGACCAGCGCTCAGCCTCGGTATTTCGCATCTATGACAAGCCACACTACGTGCCATTGAGTCGGTACTCTTTCGACATGGTGGAGATCCTTTTAACCACTGAGACGGGGACAACGATCTCATTCACCAGCGGAACTTCAGTGCTGACGTTACATTTTCGCACGCGGAAACATTCAGACCTAGAATAATGGTGAAATACGTGGCGTTACGTCGAAGTCCCAAAATGTACGAGGACTTTTACTGCAACCAAGCTGGCCATGGCATGCCAGTGTTTGTGGGTGGCCGGAGTCAGAGAGGTCGCGGTATCGGCAGTTTCTTCAGTGGACTTGGTCGCACAATTCTACCCTGGTTAAAGACAGGTGGTAAGGCCTTACTCCGAGAAGGTCTAGGTACAGGATTGAAAGTGGCCCAAGACGCTCTAGCTGGTAGGAACGTTGGATGAAGCCTTTAAAGACCACGCCAAACAAGCCGGTCAGCGTTTACTGCAAGGCGCAGCCGATCATGTTAACCAATCGGGTAGCGGTATTAGAAGAAAAAGACGACCAGCGCCACCTGGTGAGCCGAGTAAACGTATAAAACTAAGTGCTGGTCCTAATCGGTCTCATAAGAAGAAGTATTCGGATATCTTCGCATGATGGCTCTGATTCATCCCAACTCTTGTGAGTGTCTGCATTCTGGTTTGGATCTGTTTAGCGTGCCGCCGACACAAACGGCCGTAGAAGAGGGGCAGTGTGTGGAGATACACCCGCTCGCATCTCTAGCACCAGGAGCACCTATAGAATTTGCTATATCTGGCGCCAGTGAAGAGTATCTAGACTTATATAATACCTTCTTACACATCAGAGCTAAAGTCACACTACCCAACGGCGATAAACTACCACCCACAGCCGAAGTGGCCCCCGTCAACTATTACTTACACAGTCTGTTTTCACAAGTGGATGTCTCACTCAACGACACGCTAATCACCCCGAGTGAGAACACATACCCATATAGAGCCTATCTGGAAGCCACACTGAATCATGGGGAAGAAGCCAAGAAGAGTCATCTCTCAGCCGCCCTCTATTACTACGATACACCTAAATTTCTCGATGAGACTCAAGGCGATAACAACAAAGGTCGAAACACCCGACGACAACTAGCCAGCGAGAGCCAAGAAATAGATATGATGGGTCGACTACACGTCGATATCTTTGCGCAAGACCGTTACATGATAAACGGTGTGGATGTGAAAATTAAGCTGACTCCATCGAAAGCTACCTTTAACCTAATAGCCCCCGACGACACCTTGGCTTATTCATCCGTTATAACACATGCCACGCTGGTGGTTCGTAAAGCCAAACTAAATCCAGCCGTCGCTCTCGCCCATGAGAAAGCCTTGATGAGAGCCAATATGAAGCTACCGATCAAGCGTGTGGCATTGAAAACATTAGCTATCCCCAAGGGATGTTATCTCACACTCAAGATAATCTGTTTATGAGTCAAACACCCACCCGTATCGTGGTTGGCCTAATAACATCAGCCGCCTTCAACGGTACTTTCAAAGCTAATCCTTATAATTTTCAAACCTTTGGGCTGACGTATCTGAACGTAACAGTCGATGGGCGATCTGCCACCAGCAAGCCGTTAACGATGGACTATGAACGTAATCAATACGTACGAGCCTTCTTTGGCACTAATCTAGCCATGGGTCTGGTGGGCAAGGACGCCGGTAATTCCATTGACTATATGCAATATAAACATGGGTATACGCTGTATGCCTTTGACCTGAGTCCCAGTTTACTGGACGGAGATCAGTTTGAGATGCCGAGGGCTGGTCCCCTAACCCTGGAATTTAAGTTCAACACACCCACCCCAGAACCATTACAAGTTATCGTCTGCGCCGAGCACGACGGGATAATTGAAATATCCAAGACCAGGCAAGTGCTAACAGATTATGCTTCATAATGGACACAGAACAGATTACCAGTCTACTACTGGCAGATAGATATGTTCGACGGGTCCAGGTCAGAGTATGTGCTCGTGATCAATTACCTACACAAATAGATAGAACAAGACCAGCTGCTTTGGTGATAAACACTGACCCCAGTGATCAACCTGGGTCCCACTGGATCGCGCTGTATTACGATGGGTTAGGCAAATGTGAATACTTTGATTCGTTTGGGCTACCACCCTTACACGCTGACATAAGCAAGTTTATTGAGAAGTACTCAGTCAGACCGTTAATGTACAACACCCGGGTCTTACAAGATGTAATAAGTAACACCTGTGGCCTGTACGCTGTCTATTTTCTCAAGCGGAAATGTCGAGGGTGGAGTATGCCACGTATTCTGCAGGCGTTTTCAAATAAACAACGGGTCAATGACCGGATTGTGGGTCGATTAGTCATCTTTTAATAAAGGTTAACCACCTGTTACCACAAACCTTAATGTAGGTCGAATGCTTCTGGTTATGGCTCGTTGAAACCGGTTTACACGTGGCTCAACGACTGGTATATAAACCCGTGGCTGAGACCAGTCGCACACCGTGAACCGAAGATGACTACAGAACTCAAGACTGTACCAGCTAATTCCGTCTACATGACTCGTGGCGGTGAAACCGTTCGACCAGTGGGGGACGGCGTCAAGGCAGTCTTTGTCTCATCCTTCAGAGGTACGACTACATTGCACATACGCCGCTTCTTTGGTGAGTCTGATAAAAAATACCCGACCAAGATGGGTCTGACACTTACTCGCCAAGAATACGAACAATTGATAGCGATGCAAAGTGGGATTCTAGCTGATTTTGATAGACTCTCATCCATTCAAGGTGCTAACGGTGTTCAAACCAAGCCCGTTACTAATCAAATCAAACCAGTCACTAAGAATGTTCAAGCCAAGCCAGTCACTAACAGTGTTCAACCCTACCAAGACAGCCAAGTCACCAACACATATCAGGCCTACAATAATCAACCCAGCTACCAGGCAGGTGATGAAGCCGATGACAACCAGATGTTTGATGAAGCCGACAACAGCCAGATGTTTGATAGTCAACCAACATACAGTCAGATGTGTGATCAGAGTCCACCAGCCCGAAGACCAGCAGCCATTGACTACTCAGACAACTGTATACCACTGGGTGATCCAAGAAAGAAGAGACAACGTGTATAGCTATCCATCTATGAAAATTAAAACAGAAAAAATGAAAATCTCTGTCTTTGTTATTTGTTTTGTATCATTTTTGTAAACATTTGTCCTTTTGTACTTGTGATATTCTTCTTCTGGTGTACTTGGCTCGTTGGCAAATAGTTGTGTAGTTGTACTTTTGTGATCGTGTACTTGTGTTCTTGGCCCGTTTGTTCCCTTGTGTTTTTGTTATTGTCTGTTTGTGTATGTCAATTGTTCCACAGGTTTATGCCAAGTCAAACAACCACAGTCAACATGAATAAACATCACTTTGTAGCAGTCACCATGAAAACAAGAAAGACAAGAAAGTCGAAAACATGAAAACAAGGAAAAAAGCCAGACAACGGGAAAAACAAATCCATTCATACCACTGAAATAAACCAACAAAACACACCGGTTGGTTTTTCATAGCTTTTATTTATTCAGCAAAATCCAGTATGGGATACAATTTCAATAGTGTACAAAACATATTCAACAAGTCAATTTTATCGACAACAATATCATGACTGTGTATTTTCAGCACATTCATTTACAAAGTACATTAAAAAGCATTTCAAGTGTTTACAAATTGCATGTATATAGCACCCAAGTGAAAAATGTGACCGTCATCAATTTACAAAAGCAGTAACATATTCACAAACATTTTTAGTTTCAATGATGTAGACATTTCACTGTACCATCAATTTCACTGTACCACCAATTTCACAAGGCTATCACAGTACAATATGAACACACATAAAAGTTTTTAATGGATCATATTATAGAACACACAAGTTTCATTGACCAAGGAACATATTAGCCCTCGAGATGAAAAAAAAAAAGTAGAAAAAAAAAAAGTACAAAGTTATGTACACACAAACGGGTTTTACATAGTATGATACACATTTACACTAATAAACAAAAGGCCATGTGAGTGAATGTTAAATGTCAAGTGGTGAGGTGGTAACTTTGTCTGCTTGTACTTTTCTTTTAATATAAAAATAGGATAAGGCCTCTCTGTGTTGTTGATATGTGAGGACAGAGGAATCTTGTGTTTTAAACCCTATATTTGTCCCTCCACTGGCTGTCTGTGTGTCGAGTACATTTAAGAAAGTGTCTCTGTCAAGGTGGGTGTTGTGGTGTTTTGTCAGTCCTTTTGTGCTGGTCTTGGTAGAGTCTCCAAAACAGTGATATGTCTTGCTGCATAAGGAGACCATTCCCGACCCCTCATACTCTAGCTTAAATAACCCAGGGGTTCTTTTGTCGAAGACTCGCTTAGCTCTACACAGGTCACAGGTTGGTACAACGCCCCTACTGCTAATAAAATCCTTTTTATGGCTATCACAGACCTCAGCTGGGAACCAGGAGCTATAGACGCTATAAAATTCTTCCTGAAGTTCAGGTCTGACGACCTGTGCTAAGGTTGGGGCGCTAAGGGCTAAGTACAGACTATCGGTATCCATTTCACACAACTGAAAATCTTTCCTATCTATAAACTTATCTAAACAGTCATAGTAAAATTCTAACATGCGCAACTTTGCGTACTGGTACACAAAGAAGCCTATTTGTTGGGGTAGATCCCATAATATGGTCTTCTTTAGAGACTCCACCTCAAACACATCATCTGACAGCCTGGTCATATTTTTGAATAGAGGTTGATTCACCAACTTTGACGTGCCAGCCCCACGACAATATGAAACCTTGGTGTGCTTGGCCTTATTGGTTAATGTTTTGCCATAGGCTGCGTTTCCCAACAGTTTCATTGTCTCGGCTTTAATAGTGTAAGCCGTATTGCTGTCACCGGCCCGTCTGGCGGCAGACACCTCCTTACCAAACTTTTCGAAACACTTCTCAGGTTTATACTCAATTATTTGGTATATTTTAGTGACCTTTAGATCATGCGTCAAATACCATTTTAGCAATGGTGTGGCCAATAGGATCTTTTCCCCGATATAACTACCTATAAGTGTCCGTCTGGCACTTGTCAACAACTTATGTTTCTCAGCGTACTGACTCATAAGTTCACCAATGTCGGCTCTAGACACATCAGTGTTTTTAAAGATGGGAGTCATTTCAGAAAAATACTCTTTATACTCGTCTGGTACGTGGATGTCGCATTCCACTAGACCAAACAAAGTCTCGTCTTTTACAGCCTTGAGAATCTTGTCTTGGTCTATGTCCTGGTAACCATGCCAGGGTGCGATGTATGGGAATGTCGTCTTCACGAAGTTCTTAATGGTGGTATTAGTCTTTTTGAGAGACTTCCACGCACATTCCCACATTTCCACAACCGTAACATTCACCTCCTTCTTCAGATACTCGTGAATCTGAAGAGTGTTGGTATACAGCTCGGCCAAGGGTTTTTTGCTCACCGGGTTAACATCAATACCCCGTGTCAGCACACAGTCTTGATGCCCGTGAAATAAGCACCCGTGAAACTGGTAGACAGTTCGAGTCTTCTTATCCCAGCCATCTACACGGATGTGTCGTTCTCCTAGAGACATCTCCCGCCCATTAAACTGTGTTTGTAGCTGTATGCCTTGACTGTGTTGTACCCAAGTCAACCACTCTCTGCACTGGACTATGTACACTCTGGTTTTATGGGGCTTGAACCCATCTTCTGCATATCTTATCACAGGAAAACCTGTGGGCATCTTCTGTGTCAGAGCCCACAGGTATAGAGCGTTGGCATCGTACCCTTTCACACTCTGAACTATTTCACCCCCTCGAATCCTGGTCTTATCTACCTCATGATATCTATGGAATATAATCGAGGGGCCCCCAACAATATTTTTTCTAACGGTAGTGTGCAGATCACTCTCCTTATTGGAACATAGTGAAAACACTATATTCTTGGGGATGGTTTTAAACAGGTACTTTAGGGTCACCCCGGGCACTGAGATGGCATCTTTGAAAATATCTACTTCTAAGCCCTTGTAAAATTTAACCTGAGTCTTTAACGCTTTAATAAATGGTCGCACGTCTTTGTTGTTGTACCACCTTAGGAAGTCTGCCAGTGTCGACATATGGTTCTCGCTCCATACTCGCTGACAGACATCGTAATCAGCAGCTGAAATGTTGGAGTTTTTCAGTTGCGAATGGAAAGGCCTTGTGTGGAGGTAAGCGAGTCTCTTGTAGTTTATCTAATGAGGTGATATACTCGTAGCAAAAGAATCCCTTGGTCTCCTCTACGTCATAGGCCGCTAAATATTTGGAGTAGCTAAATCCTGGGGCTAGATAGTTAACTATATCTAAGAATTTCAGTTTTTCTGTGGAAATGGCCATGAAATTATTGTTTCTCTTCACTATGTATTTAAACGGGTCATCAGAGGCAGAGAGGAAGGACTCTATCAAATAAGGCTTAATTAGATTTATATCATACCTCCCCGAGTTAAATCCTATCACCGGCATTTCCTGCATGTACTCGTCTAACTTAGCCATTAATTTGTGTTCATTTAGCTCTTCTAATCGTGTGTATAACCAATCGAACTTAGTTCGTAATTCGGCGTACGCTGCATCAGCGATTTGAGTCAGATATTCAACCATCTTTCTCACCAAGGCCAGAGGATTACCTGCTGTGATGTGGCAGATGGGGTCCTCGAACCCAGGGACATTTGACGCGATCGACCAGCTAAGTGGGACATGCTTACCTAGAAATTTGGTAGACTTGGTTTCCCCTGGTAGATTGTTGGTCTCGAAGTAACATTCATAGTCGTAGACAGCCCTATAAGGATATATGTACTTGGTATCTACCTTGACCCCCAATGAGCTAATGGTCTCCCACACAGTCTCTGTCACAGTATAGACCCCTCCTTTATAACTGTTCACAGGGACTCCCCCACGACAGGTCTGAGTATGTCTATCCATATCCCGAAAACTAGCCCACAACTTCCCACATTCACTACACCCAAATGACTTGGCTACTCTATCAAATTCATTAATGTACATGAAGTGATCCTTATATAATAATACTCGCAACGTTTTAGCGTATTCCCCACTACCGCGAAGTTTGGGGACCAGGGCTTGGGTCTCGTTGAATTCAAATATGTCTACCTTCACCTTAAAACATTTTTCTATACTGGGCATGTCGATAAGCCTAACCCCTGGGAAGTTTTCTAACGACTCTAGTTTCTGGTATTTCTGCCACTGGTTAGCTAAGCGACTGGTATGTTTTCTAAGATCCTTAACAGGTTTTCCTTGGAATACCGCCAGACATCGAAAGAGACAAAAATTGTCAGTGTATGGGTTTGTATGCTAGAGTCGTATTGTAAAATATTGATACCATGATTGTGTCTTATGTGGTCAGGTAAGCCCTTTAGACAACAACCTATTGGGTGCTCATTGATGTGATATACTATAGAAGCTAGTCGCGGGGATTGTCTCTACCAAATACGTAGAGTCGGGTCTGTTGTGTAGGGCGTAAGTTGAACATATCAGCTTTCCTGAACTATGGTTATAAAGTCATCAAAGTCTTGTTCGTTGTTTACTAAAAAAGGGACGTCGAGTGCACAGGCATTATTTGACTGATGAATGGAAAAATCTAAGTTCAGTTCGTCTCCTTATGACGTAACATCATGTGATGGCTATAATTTACCTTAAATCGGCTTGTCTGACTACTAAACACAGTCGCTAGTTTCTCGGTCCAGTCTATTGTTGTGTCGAGTCCGGTCGGTGAAAAAAATTATAGGTTGATATATGTTTGTTGATCTTGTGATGTGTTTTGATACTATTCCAGTTGTCTCTATATGTCTGTTGGATATTATCGACGGTGGGGAGTTTATCTAAAGTCTTTAGCTCCTCATCTATCTCTACTCTCTCATCTATCTCTACGTCGGCTTCCTCTGCTACCATTTGCTCGTTATTGTGTTTCTGTTTTTTAAGTGGTTGTGGGTCTGAATGTGCTTTTCTTTTTCTCGATGATTTTTTAGTATTCGTGTTTGATGTTGAAGGTATATTGTCCATGTGTGTTGGAGGTGTAGTGTCCATGTTTAATGCTGCGGGTGTAGTTGATGTCATGGGTGTCTGGTTATGTGCTCTTAAATGGTGTTGTAATGTGTCTTTTCTGTTGTATAGATTGACCGCAGATGTGGCATGTGTGAGTTTCAAGTTGTGTGGACTGTTCGAATGTGACGTGTGAGATTGTGGCGTTCAGTGAAACCTTTGTTACATGTAGGACACAGATGGATAATTTTCTGGTTAGTGGCCATGATTTCGGATTGATAATAATGTAATATTACTGTTAGTCGGCTGCTTGTTGCGGGTTGGTACACTTTTCTTTGTATTTAATCACCTGCGCTTTTTATAATAGTGGCTGTTTACGTACAAGGATACTGGTTCTTTGTATTCTACCAGGTTGACCGCGTACACCTGTGAAAGTAGCAATCACAAAAAAAAATAATTTTAGTTTCCACCAATAATTTTTAATTTTCATATTTTCCATTGAGCTAACATCCGATATCACACATGGGTGAAATATAATTTTAAATAAGTTGTTATTAGGTAGACAGTGACACAGCCATATATAAAGTTAATCTTTATAGGCAATGTGAAGTTAAGAACATATTTTTTTCTAACTTTAGCAAGACACACTCAATATAGTTTGACACTTGGTCTAGGACATTACATTTGAAGAACTCACAAGGCCGGAGCATGATTTGTTAACTACTGAAATATGAAAGACAACAAGATATGACTAACTTGAATTTAACAGACTAGCTTGAGTTTAAAAAATAAGGACAAACAACCCATTTGTACAGAACGAACAGCAAGAGAGGCGTTCTAGTGTTGTCTTCATATCACCACTGGAGTATATGAACTATTAACATTTAGTTTCAGCTAGCAAAGTTACCAGTATTCACACGCACACATATACGGATACATATATACAGACATACATACACATACATATATACAAATATACATATACATAATACCTGCTTGTAGTACCACTCCACGGGTGATGAACCTTCGCTTGGTCAGACACAAGGCAATGCTGTTTGTTGACAAGATCGAGTCGCTACCCAAGATCGAGTCGCTAGTGGTGACCCTTTGCTATGTTGATACAAGGCGCCGTTGGTTGTCGGCGAGCTCGGCTCACTGGTGGTGACCCTTTGATAGGTTAGATACAAGGCGCTCTGTGGAAACAAGACACAAAACATTACCAACCAACCTTACCACGAAGGGCGCACACATAAGTACACTTAGCCAACCTCACACACACACACACACACACACACACACACACACACACACACACACACACACACACACACACACAAACACACACACACACATGCATATATATATATATATACATACACACATACACATTCACACTTGCATACATACACACATACAAATAGACATACATATACATATACACTCACATACACACATACACACGTGTACGTATATACATACATAAATATATACATACACACCCATACATACTCACACACAGCCATATATACAGATATACATACATACTCACACACACATACAGACATATAGACACACATATACACATGTATACATACACACTCGCATACACATAACCACACCTACATACACACACACACACACACACAGAATATAGACATATCTACAGACAGACAGCCAGACATACATACAGACAGACAGAAAGACAGATAGACACACAGACACACAGGCTCACACACGAGCATATGTTTTACCAGCAAGACAATATACTCACCTAGTGCAACAAGGGTCCCGGTCTGGTTTTCCTCCACTGTATCTTCTTCAGCGGCCTGGGCAAATGTGGCTTGTATAGCGAATATTCCCATTATTTATAGTGAGTTGTGCTGATGTGGACTACACCAACTGACACCATGTATTACTGAGCGCATTGCAATGATGATTAATCCTATAAGCTCCTGCCAGCAATTATGAGAATAATCGAAGTAGTCGCGTATTGATTTTTATTGGGTGCCCGACAATAGGTGTTAAGCTCTTAATCCTCTATCGACGTTTATATGACCTTTTATTAATATCACCATCTATTTGCAACCGCGGATATATCAATAACATTAATAACCCACCTAGTTCATTACGACGACGATAAGCCCCTGGATTAGTTGTTAGGAGAATCAGTTATTGATTTTTTTTGGTCCCAGATTGTGTACAACAATGTGTGTTTTTAAGTTTTGACATTTTACGGAAAGAGTCGTTTGGCCGTTATTATTACGAGTATATAACCGCTACTCGTTGGACCGATGACTGGCCTAGTCGGCAGTCGTCAATGACCAGCCGTGTGGGCACTCAACAATGACCACCTACCTACCTATGCGACGTATTTTATGGGTCTCGAACCCGCGACCGCGCGTCCGCGACAGCCCGCGCCCGTGCCCGCCGCCCGCGCCCGCCGCCGCGCGCCTCTGATTGTCTTTTATTTTTATTTTATTTTTTAAAATTAGTAAAAATATTATACACACACTCAGTTATCTGCCCTTAGAAAAACATGTCTTTTATTAGAATTATCAACCCTTACATATGACCTAAGTACCTACCCTACCCGAGCTGGATTGGGGGCTATCCAGCGAGGTCAATCCAGAAAATCTAATTAGGAGAAGACAAAAAAACCTAAACCCTAACCCTAAGCCCTAACCCTAACCCCTAACCCTAACCCCAAACCCCTAACCCTAGCCCCTAACCCTAACCCCTAACCCCTACCCCTAACCCCTAACCCTAACCCCTAACCCCTAACCCCAATCCAGCTGGATTGGGGTCAATCCAGCACCACAATCCAGAAATGCGACTCAAATAGGACGTAACCCACTACTGATAGGACAACCGTATCTCTAAACTTTTTCGTTTTGAACAGGTGAACCGAGCTGAACGTTCACACATACACGAGTCTTCTATTGGTACCTACGATTGCCGTATTTTCTATCTGTATTTACATGAACGCCGAAAATATAACGAGAAATGTAAGAGATGATATGATGCCCTAAATATCGGTGGTCATGAAATAACCAGAGATTCGGTATGCTGATGATACATTTTTGCTATCCACAACACAGACTGGTATAGAAAACCTAATAGCCTCAACCCAATTGAATAGTGAAAATCACAACTTATATCTTAACATAGCAAAAACAAAGATAATGCACACAAATAAAACTACTATGAAGAAAGAAATATATGTTAATCAGGAAACATTGGAGGTGGTGGAAAATTTTGAATATCTTGAGTCATTGATTGCCAACAACGGTGACACAATGAAAGCAATTAAATGACGACTATCGATTGCTATTCAAAGTCTAAAACAACTGAATAAATTATGGAGTGGGACAGACTGAACTACAAAAATTAGACTTTTAAGAGCATGCATCTTTCCTGGATGGCTTGGCCACATGGCATGGACGAGACAGGAACACTGAGCTGATCCACGACACTGGTGATCAAGTGAAATGGCGAGTCATGACCGCCCACGCTGTCCGGCATGGCACATGATTGATTGATTGATCTTTCCCATTGCAACATACGCCCGTGAGACCTGGACAATTACTAAACAAGTTGAACAGCGCATACATGCCTTTGAATATAAATGTTATAGACGAGTTCTATGAATATCTTGGGTAAAGAAAAGAACAAATGCATCCATACTTCACTAGCTGAGTATTGAAGAAGGTTGGCTATTAAAGACGATAAAACAAAGATAATTGAAATATTTTGGTCACTTGAAACGTCACGAAAGTTTGGAGAGAACAATGATGGAGGGGTGTATGCCTGGGAAGGGAGGAAGAGGAAGGCCAAAGAGAAGATGGGTGCAGGATGTGGCGGATGATCTCCAGATGGGTTCTCCAGATCTCCAGAGACGCGGGACATCTTGCTTATGATCGAGAGGTTTTCCGGAAGGTTGTTATGGGAGCGAGGTTCTGCAAAGGACATGCTACCTGAATGAATGAATGAATGAACCTACTGGGATTGCCACCATTTTGATTATGTCTATTTTATGCTCACCAATTGCTTTGGAATAATCTATAACACTTTACTTGCATATCATGTAGAGGACGTCACAGTCAACACCAGCTTTGTTTGGCTGTTTGTGATGTCTAGGCAAGTTTAATTTCAGCAGTTGTCATTGCTTTCTGAGCGACCGTCACTCATACGATTGTTTGAAAACCAGCACATGGTGATCTGCTTCCAAATCTCTTAACCGTTTCCCACGCCTCCGGGCGCACTGAGTATGTGATGCTGGGCTCACATTTTGATAGACTTACAGGTTGTCGATTGATGAAGTTTTCAACATCTCTCCGGCAGCCTTTGCTTCCCATAATATTTATTAGTACCAATTGTAGGCTTGGGCGACCTGGCTGCCAGGGTTACTGATAAACACTTTCAAAACACCCCCACACCCTAAAAAACAAAAAACAAAAAAAAACAACAAACTTTGTCTAAGATTCGAACACAT